>JAXQKB010000092.1:0-96508 GCA_037042295.1 Irpex sp. Y119-03 | reverse complement strand
TAGTGACGAAAATGGGGATAAGTCGGGCTCGGAAAACCGTAACGCTTTGCGAAGTACATACTTCATCTTCTTCTTTCTTTAGTAGTCCAGACTCTCTGTTCCATGTTTGCTAATATATTCGTTGTTTCGTTGCCTGCGCAGACCTCGCTACTATCATATAAGTATGCCAGTAGGCCTCAATATTGCTAGCTCATATATGATATACTCGTGTATTTACTTATAGTACATGCTGCTATAAATCCCTTGCCATACTACCTGACTCTGTAAAGTTGAGTACCACTGCAATGATTCCAATGGTAGCGTAAGTCGCTTGGTGATTGGACACTTCGAAGCGCTCACTTCCAGTGAAAGGGCGGTGCGTCTCCGTTACTCACTCACCGCAGGTCAGTGAAAACACGAGCGCTTAGCCAAATACGTAGGCGTAGCGGCGGGCACTGCCCTTATTAGGTAGTGGCCCGATCTTACATTTTTGCTGCAACGCACCGAAGCGCGCCATCATCTTACTATTTTGACGTAATCATACGACCCGGCCCATCTTACATCTTACATCTTTCGTAGTTACTGGACGTAAGCACGGAAGGCGGGAGACGCCGAGGTGAAGCTTTGTGGCGTGGGCGCTTTGATTTCGATCAATCGTGGGAAGTTCCGCTGTGCGATCTGTGCCGCACGATGCCGTCAACTCTAACGTCTATTTTTGCGTGTAGCGCAGTGCGCGGACAGTCGCAACGCAGCAGCCTGCGAAGAGAAGAGAGGAGAGAAGGTCGAACGATCGGCCTGGTGACTGTTGTAGCCTGAGAAGCGGGTGTCTTGCTGCTGTTCTGGCCATAGAACTCAGGGTGCAACGCCAGGAGAACGCAAGGCTCTTTGTTTTGCGTTGCGCCCCGTATCTACCAACATCAGCTGTCATTAATAGGAGGGTGTTCTAGGCTTTCATATGTGCTACCGTCTTAGCTGGTCTTAGCCTACCAGTTAGGTGGTACACGGTGTGGTCTTGTGTACTGCGAGTCAGCGACAAAAAAGCTTCCGTCGTTACGCAAAGCGGACTCACGATGACGGTGCGGGATGAGTCATCTGAGTGTTATGTATCAACTCTTCGGTGGGATTACTGATCACAGGCCGCACCTCGTTTTCGAGCAGACGTTCAATATCCGCGCGGCTGTTGCGGGACTCGGATGAGTGAGCCGTGCTGGTGGGTTGCTTTGGGTGATGATTGCGTGTAAGACGAGTCATCGGTGGCCGTAAAGCTTACGTTTTCCGCGGCGTTTGTGTCTGTTCGGTGGCAGTGCCGAGGTTCCGATTTCCCAAATCGGTCCTTGAGATCTCATTCATCAAACTACACTACTGGAGCCTCTTTTTCGTCACATGACCACTCTTGACGCGGGGCGTCTCGCTCTACCCCCCGTTCCTTCCCGCCCTCTCCTGTACTCTCTCCTTCTCTCTTTCGTTATCGTTCGTTGTTTCTCCGATTGTGCCTGTCTATACGCCTCCGCCACAGAGTTCTTTTGGCGTTTTCTTATTGTCTCCTGGTGTCGTGCCTACATCGCGTGTGTTGCTGCGCCCAACTGGCGTTGCTTGTTGGTCCTTGTCGTTCTCCTGTGAGGTGCGTGGTTTTCCTTCTGTTCATGCCTCGATGACTTTCCATGTTCAGTTGAAGTACCACTCCTAAACCACGGCGCCGTTTGAACAGTGCTGTGCGTTTCGGTGTGCGTCGAACCTGTGTTGCTGCCCCTTGCCATGCGATGTCGCTGTCACCTGCCGTCCGCGTAATACCTATCCTCCCTGGCCCCGTCTTTTCAATGTATCTTTCGCGAACGTCCCCTGCTGTTGTCTTCCCCCTTGATAGGTCCCCCTTCTACCACTCCTCAACTTGTTCTCTCTCCTTGTTCCTTTTCCAACTCATCCGTCTTCAGTATTATTTTTCCCGCTTTTCCTTGTTGTAGAACTCATCCCATGTATTTATAACAATCGTAATGCATGTCCTTGCCCTTTGCGCTATATAAGCCTGTCTCGTCACTCGCTGTCCGATTCCCGTACGTGTTTCCTTTCACAAATCGTGTGTATGCCTGTCTGTGCGTCACTTGCGATCATTTTGCGCGCCCCAATTTTCCCTGATCTCTCTGTCCCTGCCTCCTTCTGTCTTTTTCTTTCTCTCTCCCCTCACCCACGCACGATGAGTGTTCCGTACATCCGTTCGTGCCTTCATCGTATTCCCCTCTGGGCACAGCGCTGATTCTCACTACGTAGCTTTTGCGGCCACTGCGCTCCTCGCCCTTTCCTTTCTTTGGTTTTGGGGACCTCTCGCAAGGAGATCTCTCTGGTTATGGAGTCTGTCGTCCAAGCGTCGGACTCTTTCGTTTTCTGATTCATCTGTTGCTCAACGCCCCCTTTTGTTGGGGGGTGCTGCTGTTTCTGGGCGTGTCCCTGTCTCTGTACTCCGTCAGTTCTCTCTGATGTTTGGCTCTTTCGATAAATTGTACGACGCCGATATGTTAAAGTTGTCCGCTCTTTTCCCAACTGTTCCCCTGCAATCTGACAACCTAACGGTTTGTGTGCATTTACCTATGCACCTGTTAGCTGATTACGTCGGCCTCATAGCTGTCAAGTTGTTCACACCTTTGGTGCCAATTAAATTGCGCGGCCTTAAAGCTGATGTGTTTCGCTCGTCCATCCGTGCTCAATGTGGTTGTCAATCGTCACCTTTTACATGCTGGCTCGTCTTTGCGGTCTTCACTCGTCCTGAGAACAGCGCTGTGAATCCGTTTCATATCACATTTGCCCCTATGGCTCCTCAGCCTTCGCTTGACGTATCGCCTCGTGAGGCCCGTGGCCCCGTTGCGCGCTTCTCTCACTTAGGTCCCCGAGAGTACGTCTCGTTGCCTGCTTCCGCTGTAATTCCCTCAGATTGCCCTACCTCTGTGGGTATGCCACAAGATGTTTCAGGCCCTCTTGGCCCGCATCACACAACGGGCACTCATCCGTCATACACTCACATTGCTCAACGTTCTGCATCCACCCACACCCGCGAGCTTCCCTCACCCTCATCTGCCTCTGCTGCTACTCCTGTTCACTTTACTCCTCCCGCTGTTCCTGAAACCAGCTTTCCCCCTTTGCCTCTACCTCTGCGTGATGTCGCTTGCATGGTGAAAGACTGGCGTGAGGCTATTTCTGCGGCTTCCTTAGCCGAGGCGGTGTGCCATGTGTGTGGTTGTCTTACTCCGTGCCGCGATTTGCACCAAGTTGCTTCGGATTCCCCTCTGTTAGCTGTGCTCAATGTTCCGGGAGTGACCAGGCGTGCACGGGCTACACCTGCAGAACCATCCTGTTCCATCCCTGGACCTGTTCTTTACCAGTCCTTGCCTGATAAGAATGGGATAAGTGGATCTTCATCTATCCCGGCATGCTCAACGTGCATGCTATCCCTAGGAAAGAATTCGGTCCCCATTCTCGCTTTGGCGAATGGTCGGTGGCTGGGTGAAGTGCCTACTGTTCTGTCTGATCTCAATTTCATGGAGAAGGTACTTGTTGCCCGCTATCGTCACAATTGTTCTATTATTCGAGTTCACAAAGGGCCTTTCAAGATGCGTGCTAATTGTATCGTTTTCGCTCAACCTGTTGCAAAATTGCTGTCTGTTCTTCCCATGCCTAGAGACGAACTACAGGCTATTTTTGCTGTCCTCTTCACAGGTTCGATCGCCCCCACACCCGATGACTTCAAACGCACGCCCTTCCTAGTTCGCCGTTCTTTTGTTTGGCGAGCCCTGGTGTGGCTGAAAACAAACAATTTCGAGTACGCTGACGTTCAGCTATCTCACGCCAACCTTAATAGCTATGAGGACATGTCTATGCCCGTCTCGTTTTTTCATCAGCCGACGGAGAATGCAGATCCTGTCGAATCACTGTCTGTCCATGAGCGAACAGCTGAATCGGGTACATCCACTGGAACCTGTTCTCTGTCTGTTCACGGAGTTACTGAGGAAGATCTAGTCACTATGGGCCGCAGCGAACAAGCATTAAAAGCCTTACATCACCTTAAGGGAGGAGGTGGTATTCTCGCAGTTGGCCGGTCAAGTACTCCTCAGTCTATCTACAACAATTCTTCCTTGTTTCCTGGCTTGTTTCCTTGGCTTTTTCCCTATGGACTTGGAGGTTTTGGCAACAAACGGGCCGGCAAGACTATTCCTTTGGAGGTACATGTCCGTGCGTCTCTTATGTACGGTGACCGCCGTTTCCAAGTCGATCCCTACTTCCCTTTCATTGTCTTCAATCAGGATCAAATCCGGCAGAGCTCTTTAGGAGGGTATCTATTGACCAAACGGCGGAACTTCAGCGACGTCGCGGAGCGAATACATTCCGTTGATACTGAAGTTCTCGCTGGTCTGGTCCGCCGTGCTGAACGCGACGGCTTTGTAAAGCCTGAAAATGACAAAGAGCAAGATTGCTATAAGCTTCTCAATTATATTGATTCCGTTTCCAGTCACGTCGACGGGTCTGTAACTCAGCGCAAGTATCAGCGAAATGAGATTCGTTCACTCATAATCTCTGAAGGTGTGCCTGTTTTCTTTATTACCTTTGCCCCTCCAACAAGCAAGAACCCGTTATGCTTGTACTTCTGCGGGGAGTCTATTGACCTTGATGCCAAAGACTTGCGACTTCCGGACTATAATCAGCGTTTGGCTGCTGCTAATCAGAACCCCGTCGCTTGCGCCCGGTTCTTCCACGTGTTAGTTGAGGCTTTTCTCAAGATTGTGTTGCGTGCCGACTCTCCCGACTGTGGACTGTTCGGCCACACGTCTGCTTACTACGGTACGGTTGAAGAGCAGGGTCGTTTAGCTTTGCATCTGCACCTTTTGTTGTGGATTCAAGGCTCCCACTCTCCGCAACAAATTCGTGATGCCTTGAAAATGGATGATAGCTGCTTCCGTGATGCGTTGATAGCTTGGCTTGAGAGCTGTCACCAGGGAGAGTTCAGCACTGGCACCATGGACGATATTCAGGGCCGTCTTCGTTCGAAATACAAGTGCTCGGCCATTGCCAGTGTTGATAATGTCGATCCTTTGCTCGATGTTGAAGAGATTCAACAAGGTGATCCTACCGCTTGCCTACCACAGGCACCCCCTGACAATGCCTTTACCGACGAGGCTGGTTTGCAAAACTGGCATTCTTCCATGCTTCACGTTAGTGACGAAGTGGTATATCGTTCAAACTATCACTCCCCACTCCATAACAGAGGGTGCCGTTCCTTGTCGCGCCCGGAATGTCGTGCACGCTACCCCCGCCCCGTCCATGCTAGTACATCTGTTGATCCAGACTCCGGCGCGTTGACCATGAAAAAGCAGGAGCCGTGGATCAACACTTTTTCACCTACGTTATCATACCTTTTACGGTGCAATACCGATGTCACTTCCCTGCTTTCTGGTACCATGGTGCGCGCTGTCATAACCTATGTCACGGACTACATCACAAAATCGTCGTTGAAGACACATTCCATTTTCGAAGCTGTGAGAATGGTATTATCAAATAAAGAATCCATTGTTGCCGGTAATACCAATCGTGAGCAGACTGCGAGGGCATTGATGAACAAAATCGTCAATGGTCTCACAGCCAAGACCGAAATTGGCGGTCCTATGGTGTGTTGTCTGTTGTTGGGCAACCCAGAGCACTATACCAACCGCGTTTTTAAGCCCTTTTTCTGGTCGTCTTTTGAGTTGTTCGTTGCACAAGCTTGGAATGAGTCTTCTACCGAAGGCGAAGACAATGAGGAGAACGACGAGGTTGTGCTTATCAGAAACTCACCTGAAGGGTTTCAACCTTATGGCAAAGTGTCAGATTACATTGGTCGTCCGCACCTAATGGAGTCCCTTTCACTGACTGATTACCTCATTTCCACCTCCATTGTTCCCCTTCCTACGGGGAAGTATGTCCGTGACGAACTGTATACGGTTTCTACCGGGCGTCGTGTAATTTACAAGCTCCTTGACTCACATCCCAAGTCAAAAACCCACGGCGTGCAGCTGTTGGACGAAAAGAATCGTTTCGTGTTGAACTATCTCGGTGGAGTCCTACCGCGGGTAAACCATGGCGATCAAGAGATATATTGTCGCACAATGTTGACTTTGTTTAGACCGTGGCGGACAGGTCGCGAACTTCGCTCGGCTGATTCCTCATGGCAAGATACGTTCAACTCTTGGCAGTTTCAAGCACATCACATAGCCACCATGCAGAACATAAATGTTCTCTATGAATGTAAAGATTCAGCCCATGATTTCGCTGCGCAAAGAAGGTTGAATGCTGATCTAGCTGCGATAAATGGTATGTTCGGGGAGGGTAGTTCTGATCATGATAAGTCTAAAGAAACTGAAGAGAATTACTCTGACCTTACCACGGAACAGGTTCTCCAGATACTCGAACGTTCTGTCGATTCTGAAGAGTCTTTGATCACCAAAGATCGTATCAGCAACAGAATGACTCAACTCGAGATTCACGTTATGAATGATGAGGCCCAGCACTTGCATCCTGGCCCACATGTCCCTGACAGATCATCTTTTGTGTCTCCATCCCCTTTTCTTTCCACCGACGTTCCTGCCAAGGTATGGAAAGAACGTGTAAAACTTGCGAGACAAAAGGTTATTCAACTGCGCATGAATGCTGATATGAACGTGGACCATGTCGTGACTACCGGCCAGATACAGTCAGGAAGTCATGTAGTCAACAATGTGAATATCATACAAGCTGCAGATCTCGACAAACACAGTAATGCATACGGTGCTTTGAGAGTGTTACCGACAAGGCCTACCACGGAGATGGACGATATTATAGCCTCCTTCTCCTTGAATGCAAAACAACGGCAAGCGTTTACACTCATTGCAACACGAGTCACCACCCGTTCTCCTATTCCTTTGCGAATGTATCTGGGAGGCATGGGTGGAACTGGAAAGTCTCAAGTAATCAAGGCTTTGGTCGCTTTCTTTGAAGCCAGGCACGAAGCACACCGCTTCAGAGTTATGGCTCCCACCGGTTCAGCTGCAGCACAGGTAGATGGTTCGACTTATCACTACTTGTTTGGCTTTACTCAAAGCAATAGAGGTATATCTAAGGCTCGGTTGTCTGCACTGCGAGACATGCATGCCAGGACTGATCTATTTCTTCTTGACGAGGTATCCATGATGTCAGTAACTGACTTCTACAATCTCAGTGAGCGCATGTGTAAAATATTTGATAGTATGGAGTCATTCGGGGGAAAACACATCGTAGTATGTGGGGACTTTGCGCAGCTCCCACCTCCGGGCGAGTTTTCCAAGCCATTATATAGTAGTGACATTCTGCTCGATGGTAGCAATGCAGCGAATCAAAAGACAGCAATGGGTAAAGCGCTATGGCATACCTTCACTACCGTAATATTCTTAACGGAAAACATGAGACAGACGGGAATGTCAGATCTTGACATACGTTTCCGCCGCGCATTAGAAAACATGCGCTACGCTGCTTGCACACCTGAAGATATTGCCTTGTTACGAATGCGCATTTCCGGTACTGAACCGGGCCAGCCGCACATAGGAGAGCCTAGGTTTGAGTGGGTATCTGTAATTACAGCGAAGAACCTTGTGCGTGATGCCAGGATGGATGTAACTGCGCCGCGCTTTGCTGATCATCTCGATGAGTACCTGCCGACATTTGTGTCAGGAGACTCGTGGGGTGCTGTCAAAGAAACAGGTTCTGCTAGGCAGACCCAAAAGGCTATGGACGGTGTCTATGACCCTATTAGGTCCACCAATGAATTCCACACCAAAATTCAAGAGCTTCTGTGGGAATTGTCTCCTCGCCGTACAAACCATGTTGCGGGCCTTTTACGGCTCTGTCGTGGCATGCCTGTTCTCCTTAAGTCCAATGAAGCCACTGAACTATGCGCGACCAACGGGGCCGAGGGTGTGGTGGTCGGATGGGACGCAAGCCCTTACCCGGGCAGAAAAGACTGGTATACCTTGCAAACTTTATATGTTGAGCTTGTCCGTCCTCCAAGAACTTTGACTCTGCCCGGCCTACCCACAAATGTTATTCCCATTGTCCCATCAGTAGTTAACTTCACAGTCAACATAACACCGACCAAGCGGATAAGTGTGAGAAGAACGCAGGTGCAAGTGCTACCAAACTTCGCAATGACAGACTTCGCCAGCCAAGGGCGTACGCGTGTGAATAATGTCGTGGACTTGCGACATTGCACAACACACATGTCTATCTATACAGCGCTCTCTCGAGGTTCTTCCTTCGATGGTACACTCATTGTGTATCCATTTGATGAACGTCGAATAACAAGAGGCATGAAACCAGACTTACGTCGCGAGTTCCAACACCTCGAGATATTGGCTGCCGCTACAGACGCTGAGTTCAATGGCGATTTGCCTTTCTCTACAGTTGGACAAACACGGAGTTACGTCGTTCGCAAGTTTCAGGAATGGAAAGGTATTCATTACGTACCGCCTGGTGTGCATCCTGCAATCAACTGGTCAAACGAGCGTACTACGTCACTGCAACCTCCTCCGATGCCGCCACCCTGGAAGCCCATAGTAGCTGAAGCGAGTGCTCCTAAGGTACCCGCGAAAAGAAAGTCCGGGTGTAACCAAGCGACTCCTGTGCCAAATAAGCTAACAAAGCTGGCCTGTGCCCCTTTAACGTCTAACGTGGTAACACCTTCTGCGTCCTGGACATCCGTTGCAGTTCTGGGTTTCAAATGGGATTCTCAAAATTGGAGCTGTGCTTACGATGCCTTATTTACCGTGTTGTTCAACCTCTATCGTGAAGACCGCCTCCGACTAGCAATTGATACTACTCACGATTTGACTGATTCTCTTCAAGAGCTTTGGGTAGGGTTCGCTCAGCTGAAAGCATTGAATGTCTTTTGTACTCCTGAAGCTGTAAGAGATCGTGTACGTGATCTACTTGCCGAACTAGACCCCCATGAGCTAAGTAGATGGGGTGAACGGCTGGCATCAATTGATAGACTCATTGAATGTCTTTTTCCCTTAAGCCAACCCTATGCAACTGCTCAACTCGTCTGTTCTGCCTGTGGTTATGCCAGAGGAGCCAACTTGTCGAGGTTTACAACATACGTGTTTGTCGGCACGTCAACGTATTTCTCTCGAGCCGATTATCCCCAAGGGATTTCTACTAAGGAGATCCTAGCGAGTCAATTCAGCCTATTGACTCGAGTGCATTTATGTCCACAGTGCCCGGATGTCCCTTTGAAACGGACGACAAATTTCGTTAGAACTCCATCCTTCTTGGCGGTTGAACTACAAGCCACAGATACTCTGATGCCGTCCGTAAAAATTGACCTTACTATTTCACTGGTCGAGTACCACTCGGACCACACGTGGTCATTGGGAGGGATAGTCTATCTTGGAGGGCGACACTTTACATGCAGATACATTTCTGCTGAAGGTCACGTCTGGCGTCACGATGGCATCCGTGAAGGGAACGCAGCAGCATACGAAGGTATGGCACAAGGCTTAGATCTTACTGTACTCAATGGCAACAGAGCATGCGTTATTGTCTATGTTCCCAACAACCAAACGTAGTTGTGTTTGCATCACCGCCAAGCACAGGTCATCGCACAAAGTCACTATACATCTGTTTCACCTGCCCTCGTACGCTTTATTATCACTCTTTTCTCCTTATCCTCCTCTGCATCTTTTCTAGCAACGCCTGTAACACGCGGCACCTCCACACGGCCAAGGCGGACAACTTCGATGGGCCTGAAAGAAACGTGCACGTCGCTTCTGTTGTAATCACGAGAGTACGCGATGTCCACAGCCGCTATGACGTTCACGAAGTCGCCGACTTGAATAGCTTGCGGTGTTACCTTCCGCAAGTCACCTTCTTCCTGTAAGAAGAAGGGGATGGGAGACCGTAAACGCCATTTGTCCCGAATCAACTCTGCGTCAAGACCGCGACGCTCTGAGTAGTCAATAGTGTGCTTCTGCCCTTCCTGGTTTGCGACCTAGCAAAACTATCTCGTTGAACGCCTTTGAGCATGACAGGCGAGAAAACTGTACCTTGGTGAAGACCGGACGGAAAAATTCGAGCTGAGGACGCTTCCTCCCTTCATATTCCTTTCCAAAAAACGTTACGACAAATCGTCTGAGATTGTCGACATAAGTAGCCTGTACATCAAAGACAGCTCTGCAGGGGCCACCGTGAAGCGTCAGACCCTGCACGGCGGAAACCGCTGTGCCCGGTTGTCTGCAAGAACATTAGCGACAGTATCACAAACACGCACTGCGGACGAACCCGTTCCAATTGCCGTACGAGTTGAACGTCTTCTTTTTCACGAATCCTTGGAACGACATCGTAACCTCTTCACGTTTGAGTGGGTCCGAGGAATGATATGCAAGGTATCGGTTACGCTTGCGATCCGGGTAGTCAGGATCGATGTCGACGTAGCACCACTCGGCCAAACCTTCAAACGTGGAAGGAACTGTCCTATGAACCACAGGTTCACGAGTATACGTGGGTAAGCCGTGACCCCACTGCGTGTTGAGCGGTGTAACCCCGTCTACCGGTATTATTGAGCACGCAGGCTCTCAGGAGGACGTTCACGACTAACCTTCTTGGACAAACAAAGACATTGTTGACAGTCGACCGGTGCAATGTGTAGCGTAGAAGGCATTTAAGGCCTTCATGATCCACGCTGTGCTTGAACTGATTTTCCGGCACTTGTTGCTCATTCGCTGGAGTTTTGCCACCTCATGCACACGCGCCGATACGATCTCTCCAGTCCCTGATTCCTGACGCCCAAGCACCAACCCCAAATGGAATTTGGTCTTGTTTGCGAGCACAAAACTGCTTCGCACATGGCCAGGGTCACCGCAGTCCGAGAGTCGTTAAACTATTTAACTGATACCGTCTTCATTTGGCTCTGCTACACTTCCTCTACAGGCGGTCTGCTAACCATCCCCCCCAACCCAAGTCATGCCAGTAGAAACCCGCGCCACCAAACACTCTAAGCCTGTCTCTGATAGCGAGGGCGAGGGCGTGTACAATGTTGAAGGGTCCCCCCCTAAGAAAGTAAAGTACGTAACTGCCCGCTTAACATGCGTTGCAACAAACACCTTACAGACCACTTCAGAGTCGCCGAAAGGACCCGGGACTCGACTCCTTCGCTTGCGAGCGGAGATGAAGAGCTCACCCCGCCTCCCTCGTCCCCTGTTCACTCGTCCCCTCCGGAGACACCTTCAGCACACCGTCGCGAACCGTTACCAGTTGTTGATGGTGGAAGAAAACCCACCGAGGGTAAGACCCCTCACACCCAAGCCTCTGCGGCCACCCATGCCAACGTGGATGGTGCCCTACCCGCCGAACCTTTCACGCTTGGCTCTCCTTTCATGCAGCAAACACCATTGTCTTCTCGCGCCATCGATACTGTCACTCTATCCGACTCCGTGACGACCACCACAGAAGGCGAACAACGCGCAGTGTCATCACAGGCTACCGCTATTGCGCCTCCTAACGCAGCTGTCTCTGCGCTGCCCGCCCTGTCAGTCATACAGCCTCTCACAGTCGAACCTGCTGGTCTACCTGCCCTCACCGCGGTCACCCCAGTGTCACCAGCCATTCAGGGAGTCGCCCCGGGAGTACCTACGCCCGTCGCCATTGCATCCCCCGCTGCTGCGGCAGACGTCGTCACTGCTGCTGTCGAACCAGAGGCCCCGTTACCGGCGGCTGTCACTCCCGTTGAGCAAGCAGTGCCAGCTGCACAGAACGCACAACCCCATCCCGCTGCTCTCCCTCCGTTGGCGGTTGTCGTCCCGAATGTTGAGTTAACGCCTGTACGTTGTCGCATCTTGACTTGGTCGCACAAGATGACATTTTTTTTCTAGATTACCGCGGATATGCGCCCGGACTTCACGGACAAACTGGTAACCCGCATGAACAGCATCTTGAACTTCGAAGACAAGACCAACCATATTTATGGCTTGCACAGTGTACCCCTTGACACTCTCGCGTGGGGCACGATTCGTCGTGGCGCCAAACGGAACGCCGACTATCTCTGCATCGCAAACACCACTGTCACCGTGTGGTTGGTCGCCGAGGTGACCTACTTTGGCTATCTCCGGATCAAGAATGGACAAGTCCAGGGGAACCACCGTAGGCCTTCTTTGGGCCTGCACCTTTTCTCAGACGGTGACTTCGCGAAACTGAAGCGTGCGATGTTCGACAACTCTCCTATCAAAAGCAGTACGTGTGTCCCTTTGAACGGGTGAAAGTTTCTAACAGTATCTTAGGTCTCAACGTTGTCGACGCCGAGAGGCTTGTATACGCCAAGCGGTGGATGGGGTCTAGCGGTGTGCCTTTCAGCGAGGTTAGTGCAAGTACCCGTTGTCCACAAGTTAGAAGGCAAACTAACGCGTCAACCTTATGTCCAGGTACCCCTGTTCGAGGAGTGCTACGACGCAACCAAAACTTGGGCTGGCCCAAAGCCCGAATGTCGCATTCATCCTTCCCGCATCGAGCGTGACGATGTTGTGTTGGTGGAGGTTGCTATTGCACGTCAGTTCGCGAAAGTAGAGCCTCCCCGTGAGTCTGGTCAACCGCTCAACGCGCGCACCACGGATTACTCGACCTGGACGCCGGAGCTAGAGCTGTTACGCGTAGCTGTCTTGTCCTCCCCACCGAAAACGTCCACTGCGGACAGGACAGCGGCTGCTGCTTTTGCCATCTAATTTTGTTTTCGTTGAAAATCGTTCCTTTCTCATTTTCATGTGCTAAAAAGAAAAATCATGTCTAGATTTAGAACTCCGCGTAGTCGTGTATTCAATGAAATTAGTTCTTGCGAATTGAGTGTGCATTTACCATTTGCTTTGTCGGTGAAACGTGCCCTTGTTCTACGCCCGTTTAGGAAGGTTATGTATTTGTAGGTCGAATCTAGATCTTTACGATCGCTCTGTTATATGATCTGTAACCTCAACCGGTCCGACCCCCATTTATGAACGGAGATAACGGCAGGGTACACACGAATTGCCAATGTCATAAAAGAACAGAAGGCCCTGGGTTGCAGACGTTCTAGCGACGTTGCCCATATTCACCACAGAGCCATGCCTCCAGCGATGTAAGTGTCCAGATTAACATTCTGTACGAAACTCTGTCTGACGGCGTAAACTTAGACTTCCTGCTACAGACGTGCAAGAGCTGCTGTCACTGGCACCGGTTGAAACACTGTGTCGTTTCCGCCGTTCCAGCGACCTCGCCGCGAACGCAACTGTGGAAGAAATACAGTCTCGTATCGTCCGAGAGCTCGCATGCAACTTCCGCCTGCCCGATTCCATTATGCAGGGACTGAAGGACTTCAAGGCTGTATTGTGTGGCCAGGCCGTTGTCAGTGTCATCGAGGCTAAGGAAACGTACGACCGCGTCGAGTTTCTGGTCGCCAAAGACAGCTTCTGGCGCTTTGCGGAGTTCCTTGAAGACACCGAGCACATCGAAATGATAGGGTTTGTCCCAATCCTGGGCACTCTGCACAGGGACGGTTACAAGTACGCCCTCGACTTCAAATGCCCTGCGACCGACGGTCAGCCAGGTACCCATGTTCGTGTAATCCGCTCTACTTCAAACACTCCTCTCTTCTCCGTACCCTATTTCTTCTCGACACACCTCATGAACGTCATAACTCATGATCGCCTCATCGTGACTTATCCCCAAACGACATTCGCACGCACCGGCATCGTGGTGGATGAAGCCGGAGGTCTCGATTGCGAGACCAGTTTCACGCTTGGAAACCTGGATCGTATCTTACCCAATCGCACATGCGCTAACTGTTGTGCCTGCGGGGCTTACTGGCGCTCTTTCAACGATAACGACTGTGCTACCGTCGTTTTCTCTGGACCGGCGGCTATGGAGGATAATGTCAGGTGGAGGATCGGCGGTACCCCGTGCGCCGGATACTGCCCCTCGCAGGAACGGGAGGTTGTGGTTTATTAGATTACCCTGTACGACGTCGCCAGTAACGCCCTCTTAAGCTAGTTCGTCCTCTGCTGTTTGATTGAGTGCTCTCTGCCCTTCGTCCCTACCAATAATGGCAACCACCCAGTCGCAAGGTGAGTTAAACAACAAGACGTGTCTTACGAAGCTCACGAGGACAACAAGAACCAACACCCCTCGATATTATCGCGTACTGTCTCGACTTCTTGCACAACGATCGCGACAGCCTGGTTAGATGCAGTGTTGTGAGTAGGGGTGTCCGTAGAGCAACTGTCCCACTACTCTTTCGTCGTATTACCCTCGAGTCTGCACATCCTGATGCAATCACCCCCTCCGAATTCCTCGAAGCATTGGACGACATGGCCCACCTCACTCAGTACATCCGGACGTTAGACATCGGTCCAGATTTGGTGGGCGATACTCAATGGCTCAGTCCCAAGTGGACGCAGCTCACACCATGCACACTATATTCTATTCTTCACTGCCTACCACGCCTCGACACTTTCCTCATCAGCTGCTTCACTTGGACGTCGTGCACGAAGAAGCATACATGCATGCCGGCGCCAGCACCTCGCCCCTTCAAGGCTTTACTTGTACAACATATGCGAGTCAAAGGGGATATTGATCCTGCGCTGCTGTTCAAGGTGGCTAGCAGCGTGAACACCTTGTTCTACTCTGACGTGTTGACGACGTCCCTGGTCACCCCCTGTGGTGCGGGGCCCTTGGCGTTGACTAACGTCCGGTGCGCAACTTTCGACATCGCCCTGGATACCCTGTGGATACGCGATGCAAACGGACGAATCAAGATTCTCCGATACGACACGCACGAGTTAGCTCGCAGGAGTATTCAAGGGAACACGTCACTGGAGTGCGTAAAATTGTCGTGGGTGGTGACTCACAATCAAAGAGGTACGCGATTAGCTGTTTACGACCGAGTGCCCAATACCAAACGGTTATGCCAGTCCCCAACAGCCGACTTCCAATGTACGTGGATCTCGGGACTTGTACCTCTCTCGGGGTCGTTCGCTTGGGGGTATCTGCGATCGTGTGGGCGAAGGAGAGTATTCAACACGCTACACAAACCATTGGAACTTTCCCCCCCTCGGTTAGAGAACTCGACATAGTCATAGACGTCGTCCGCCGTTACGCAGGCCGACGGGCACCAGCTTACACGGCATGGGCTGATCACTGGCCTGCCATGTGGCAAGCTATCGCGCTAGCTAGCAGCATACAGCGCGTAACGCTGCACTTTTCAAAAAACGAGAGGTCGGTGGGACAATATGCTACGTATCCCCGGTCGCAGTTTTGGGAGATGGGACTCTACAGCACGGCGCGTACAGCTTTGCGCGAGAACGGTTTCACAGGAGGTGAGGAGCTCTTGCGTACCGCATGGCAGATAATTTGCTCACTTTCGTCCTTAGGGGTACGCCCAAGGTGGACAAGTCGAAGACCGCCGTTCTACAATTAAGTTTGGTAGCCACCAGTAAAAATTACGCCTCTGTCGCTCATGGCAAGTAGATAACTATATAAGCAGCCTGATTGTTATTGTGAAACGTGGGACGGCGCGTGATATAGCAAGTCGAAATACTCAAGGCAAAGTAGTGGCAGACTGGACGTGGACCGTCCAGCGCCTGAATACGTATTTCCTAATGAGGCAATTGACAGTTCATCAACGTCGATGACCATGGGTCTTTTGCTGATCTGCACGAGCCCAATTAGCTTTCCCGCCAGTAGGCCTTTTCTCATGCCCGTCCTAAGCGAGGGGATAGCCATAAAATGCGTGTGCAAGTGTTTCGTTCCTCTCACAAGACCGATTCTCCCACCCCGCATGAGACAGAAGGGTGAATATCGACCAAAGTCCGCCATCTGGACCACTTGTACCGCATGTTTACCTGATCCAGGCAGTCGGCCGTTCGCGCCAGAAAACGCTGTGCGACTGGTGTGGCCAAAATTAAGGGTGCTGTCTGCATGAGGTTCTTATGTGCCTAGATTACGCACGGATGCACCCCGGAACAGAAGGAGATCTCAGGGCGTAACACAAGTAGTCCTCAACGCTGGGTTGCCCCCCAATTCTAGACGTACCTGTGCTATTAATGTACCACAACAATGTTATAACCGACAGCAACACCGCTTATCTACTTCCAGGGAGCACTAATTTTCGCCCAAGCCATCAGAGCCACGCCGAACACAACGCAATGACAAGTACTTCACTCTTACTATATCAAATCCGAACGGAACAACAAATCTGCGACAAGCAAAACAATCAATTTCTACGCTGTGCGTGCACACCCTCGAACCTTTTTGGATAAATCTATCGCAAGGCCCGGTGCTAGGCATGTTCAAATGGGGATGAAACATGACGCAGTTGAAATGCGGGTTCTCCAAAGGGTTAGGTCTATGTTCAGTGGATGATCGGAGACCCTTCCGCCCTTCCACGATGACCACGGGGCGTTGTAAGGCTTTACTTATCTTCATAGGACAGAGTTACAGAGGAAGATAGAGCTATGGCCTATTGGCACCAGTCCAAAAGCATACTGGAAGACACAACAGCTTGGAGCGAGCTTCGACCGTTTCGTATATGCAAAGCTGTGATCGAAAGTGATCGAGCATTTTTCGCAGCGCGCTTTCTGTAAAGGGTAATATTCATGGCCAGATCCGCAGAACCGGGATATCCGCGTGGTGTCAGCATATTCTAACCTGCGCTTGTGAACAGCGTAAATGTTGAAACTGGTCTAGCCTTGACAAACATGTGAACAACAAGCCTTCGACAATTGGTTACCAGATTGCAGGAGTAAATGCCATACCCCGAAAGTGCGTTGGCTTCGATCAGGGGTGTAAAGACCTGAGTAGTGTGGGAGAAACTATTCTCGAACGGTGGCCTTTATTGAGCAAATACCGACGCTCGGCAGGAACATGGAGCGCACGTATACGGCGACGTTCTATCAGTTACTGCGAGTGATAGTGTGTCCCTCAGAAAAGCTATAGGTTATGTGCAATAGAAGAAACACGATAAGAGGTCAGGGTTACACTCACTGAACATGAATAGCACGTTGAAAACGGGTGGCAAAACCTTATTCAAGTGGCATGAACGGTAATAAAGACACATATGGTTTCATTAACGACAAAGAGGGTAATTACAAGTTGGTGAACGGGGACGCGGTAACAAGAACATCGACGGTCATCCCACCAATTGGATGATAACTTATGCCACACGGCGCATTCAACCACCCTAATCCCACGCACGAGTAGGAAGCAATGCTCTGTGAGACACAGCACTGTGCAAACGGCGCAGTGCTCACAGAGCGAGAAGGGACAACACTTTCAGTAAAGAAGGCGAGGTTGAACAGAAGGAGCCACGTACCATAGAGACACCCCGCATCTGCCCGGAATCCCAACCTTCTGGCCTCACATACATAAGCTGAGCAAAGGTGGCCATGGGAAACAGAACGATCACGTATGTCAGCTAACACGAAGATACACGAAGATCACGAACTGTACCTGGAGACCATCAACCGTGGGTGCAGCTATCATGGCATGGGCCTGGTGGGAGAGGTTTCCAGCCGAGTGCACTGGCAGAGGGAAGCAGGCGGGCATGTAGGTGATGAGGGAAAAGATGAACGCTCAGAACAGCCCGGCCCCAGCCTTTTATATGCTCGAAGCGCCTAATGTCACGCACGCGAACGGTCACACTAGCCAACGCGCCACGACGCGTCAGAGCTGAAGTCGACTATACTTTCGATCGATCGTATGCACGAGTGAGTGGTCCATGCACAAAACGTTGGATACAGCTGATGTATACTATGGTGTAGAAGTGTTTACGGTGCCGGGTCTAGATATCAGTAAGAACATCGCCTGATCACAATCTAAAGTACGTGGCAAAGCAAATACCATGACAGAGAGTTGACAAGGAACGCAATTAAACAGCAAGAATGCCTACGTGCTATATATTAGGAAAGCCAAATACCACTACAGCCTACGTATCGCGAAATGCAAACTATTTACCCCCACCTCCTCCACTACACGTACCGGCCGGCCAAGTTTTCCGTCTGCTCCAGCCACGATACCTCTACGACGACTACCACTACTTAGCGTTTGTACCCCAACAAATCGAGTACACCGGACCACTGTTCGGTTCTCTCAATCCGTCATCAGCTGAGACAGAGGTCGTCGAGCAAAACGGACGTCGGTGGTATCAACTGCACGCGGAACAGCAAGAGATGTGGAAAGCCCTGGAGTTCGTGACCGGGAAGCTCGAAAAACGCTTAGTTGACCGAGCCGGCGGAGTATATCTGGAGACCATTGCTCCTCCTCCTCCACACTCATTCGGGTATGCGCGGACGTGGCCAACCACACGGCACCTACAGCACGCCCTATCCCAAACACGCGCAGCCTTTACTGCCCACTTCGCGTTCATTTCTTGCCTCTTGTTCCGAGAAACGCAGAAAAACAGGCGGACCTGGGAGGATTTGAACAACGGAGACGACCCTGTTCCGCTTGCCTACTGCAACGCATTCCGCGTATCGTGGATAGGTGACTTCGATGTGCCGAGAATAGGTGGTTTCGTCGACATTACTCGGACTTATAACACCGAGGCTATGTGTATGTGGCACGAGCTTATCGAAGACCTACTGAAGAACGGCGACTTCGTACCGCTGTGGTTCGCGTACAACCCGCACGAACTGCAGGACGAGCACTTGCACGCCCTCCCCGAAGCAACTCTGACCATTGCCAAGTCGATCATTCCCGACCATCGATGGGTACACCTCGTGCAGCACTTCGCGACGAGTGAATGGGCAGCGGACAACGAGGAGAGGAGCAATAAGCTATCAGAAAACGCTTGCTACACTGTAGCATGCGTGGACATTCTCAGCAAAAACCCGCCAACTCGAGTGACCCTACGACGACGTGCTACGCACGGGGCCGTGTTTGAAATCAAGGACTGCGGGGGAGAATATGAATTCATCCAACTACGGGAAGAAGTGCCTAGCCACCACGCGGTATTGCACGGACGCTTCAAGTTTGGAGATCGTCAGAAGCAGGGGGAGACGTACAACGAATTTATGGACAGACAACGGCAGGAGAAGATGGAGTGGATGGGAAGAGAGAGCCCGGACGAGACGAGAGCCAGGGTCCATCGAGAGTTGAAGCACCGCGACCAACCAACGCCAGACGGAGCGTCACCTGCTGTATACCAGTGGGTCCTACAAGAAGGTGTGCAAATACGCACTTTAGTAAGTCCCAAAGACGTCGCGAAGGTTTGGAAGGAGACCATACGTGCAAAGCGCCACTACAACGAGTGCCGCAACGAATACGACATAGAACCCACGGAGGACGCGGAAGACAGCCTCACAGATGACGACGCTTCACAACTCTCAGGAGAAAAGTCACGCAACGTGCGAGAGCGCGAGCAGCGAGGACGATCGGCGTCGCCGAACGGACGGAGAGAAGGGAGTGGTGGAAGGGCATTGCGCGTGCGAACGCCCCCTCGGTCACATGCGACAACAAGGGACGACGACCCCATAAGCGACCCCCCCTTCAAGTCCTGGAGAAGTTTACAAGATACGCTAAGCAGTCTGCTCGTAATCGACACGTTCTACGCGGCCGAAGAGAGACTCTTCCCGACAGAGGCCTTCAAGACAATACTCGAAAACCGATACGGATTTATTGCGCTACCGAGCCCAGTACTGACCGAAGATCGGGAGACGACAGCGCAGGCAAGCATAACAGAACTGCGGCGTACGTTTGGAGAGAAAGTAGTGCAAGGCCCGGGTGCCCTAACAAACGAGGAATTACAGGCCCTCGTCGATTTCGTCGGTCAGATCAAGAGGAACGAGTTACCGCCTCCTACAATGTTCGCCAACCATCCGCACCGTCCAATAGAAGACGGCTTCCACATGAACTTACGTATACAACGCGCAACAACGACAGGCGCGACCGCGCTGGTCATAGGACCCAATACAAACCTCGAAACCGAGTACGTCCTAGGAATGAGTGCACTCGACTTGGTGCACAGCATCCGAGGGGAGGGAGACCAAACGAACAGTGCGATCCTAAAGAAGACGATTGCTAGAGGCAGTCGTGTCCATCAACTGTGGAAGGCAGCAACGTCGGACATCCGTCAGACGTCACGCCAGCCAAGAACAACGTTAATCGACGGACGGCCCATAGGTGTAGGAGTAAAACCGCACGGGACAGAGATTACCGCAACGGACTACGTCCTGTACACCAAGCAAAGAGCTGACCTCCTATCGACAGCACTGGGACAACTAGCACTCAAACGAGGGGGGCTTGCGTGGAGATTAGCCAATGAACATCTCAACGTAGGTGACACAGTGTTCGCTCACAAACCGCACGAGATGGACGCAGAGGTGGTGACGTGGGACGTGGAAGGTGAAAACTACACGGAAGGAACGTTAACCGAACAGCAACTATACATCATATCAGGAGTATACCGAGTGCTCACACGTACGTATATAGCACTTGTCCGTGAGGAAAGGAACCAATACTGACGGGGAAAATAAAGCTCAATCGAAGGCACAAGGATCAATAGTATCATGGTGGCCTTTGCAAACGACATGGGAAGAGTCGGGATTTCATGCAGGATACTGGACAGAACAAGCGGAGGATTGGTATCAGGCACGAGTGGAATCCATACGATTGGGGCAGGCGAAACCAAAGTCGAACAGAGAGTGGGCCAATAACCTGCACCAAGGCAAAGCAACGATGCGGTCGTTCATGAATAAAGCGGAGGAACTTTGCACATCATATATATGTAAATAATGCTCAAAGTGCTACTATGTATTGCTCTGTCCTATTGCTCAATCCTAAACATGCTGAGACGTAGAGTGCTGCGAGAAGTGAAGGACCGAAAGCTAACGGCGGTTGGGTGAGCTGGAAAGGGTGAGCTGGTGGGTGAAGTTAGAAGAACGGCAAATAAACTGGAGCTCCGGCATGTATCATAGAGACGGCTTCTACATAATATAAACTGGAACCTCACACCTGAACGCAAATGCGTCACTGAGATTGCACTCCGTTCAGGACCGTTGGTAGCGTTTGCGATGACTGGCCATAGAGTCCTTGTGAATGAAGAAAATGAAGCATAACATGCTACGAATAGACCTCGGCTGATTAAAAGCGACGAAGGCGGAGACAAGGCTGGCGAGGGGGACTACAGGACCGGAGCATTCTGAGTCTTGCGCGGCATAGCATCATCTCCTCCAATTCCGTTGGACAGGGCTCTAGGACGATATCTCCATACTCCCTTGGGTCAACCATTCTCATCGTTTACAGGGGTACGGTGTTGTAAGGAGCACAGCACTTTGGGATGTGGTCGCCGGTGTGAAGGCAGCCGCGTGAGCAACAACTGACCCACAGACAAACACACACACGATTGTCAAAGGAAACACGTACGGGAATCCGACAGCGGGTGACCAGACAGGGTTACAGCGTAATGGAAAAAGCACATGCACTACGATTGTTATAAATACATGGGAGCAGTTCTAAGAAAAGGGAAGGCCGCAAAAACAAAGGGAAAGACGAATGAATTGGAAAGGGGACAAGGAGAGAGAACAACGCGAGAAGTGGTAGAACGAGGACCTAAGCGCAGGTGACAGCGACACGACAGCCAAGGGACACCGAAACAGGAAGCAATGAAGGGAAGGGGGAAGGGACGCACACCGAAACGCACAGCACAGTTCAAACGGCGCCGTGGATTCGGAGTGGTAGAATAACTGAACAGCGTAAGTCATTGAGGCATAAACTGGAAAACCTCCGATGAGCTAGCAGCCTGAGGTCAGCACGACGAGGACAATATGAAAGACGAAGAGGAGACTGACCAGATAGAGAAATAAGTTTGATAACGGCCAGTTTGCAAAACACACGGAAAAGTACCAGAAGAAAAAGAAAACCACACATGTGTGGTCGACGCCTGCACACCAAGAACGCTAAGCCCAATCGCAGGCGGAGTTTCTTGGTGCACGTACGGCGTCACGACTTTAGAAGACGAGAAATGCAGAATGAGGGACGGTCATGAGCGCCCTTTAATCCTGCCGTACGGAAGGGGCAAATAACAGCAAATAAATCAACAGAAGCATGTGATGGAGGAAACGCACGGGTGTCATGCCAAATAGATAGCCGCGGCCGTCCCTCAGGCCTCAGGACGTTTACAACCTTCCCCCCAAAAACACGTCTTTCGTCGCCACAGCACAGACAACTGAGGAGAAACCGGGAAATCGGTCGGAGGGCGCCAGCCTCTAATCCACGTAACAACCCTTCGGCGCGGGGGTCGCGCATTTCCAAATAAAGTATTTGTCAGGGGTCACCCGACGGCGCGATCAATATTGCCCTCCCAATCTCTCCACCCGGTCTAGACCCTGTTGCAGCATCGTAGCCGCCCACGCATCTATATAACCTCCCGCTGCCGCAGCCAACAAATGATCATCCTCAATCCCCCCTCCGCCAACACTTTATTTCAAGCCCTCCCGCCGACAACTCACCAACAAACATGTTCGCATCTACATCCAGCGACCGCAGGCAACCCAACCTCAGCATCACGCCCTTCTACATCAACTCGAGTCCCGCCGCACAATACTCGCCATGGAGTTCCCCAGAGCTCACCGTCCAATACGACCATCGGGGGAGGCTGCAACCGTACGTCGAGACGTCTGAGCAGCGCAGAGCACGTTTGGAGTTCCTCCGCAAGCGCGAGTTCTCAAGGAGGATCTCCGCATGGCTCGAAGACTCGTCTTCCAAGTCAGAGGTACGCCCTTCTCACCTTCCTCTTCGGGCAACGCAGAGCACGTCGCTCACACCTTTTCGTTCTTTGTCTTCGCAGAACTCAGAGTCCGATCGCGACGCACGTTCTGGGTCGCTCAAGTCGTCGTCATCTGACACAGACTCGCTCCACACCATCGATGAGGACGAAGAAGCGGAAGGGGAAGTCATCTATTCGACGTCTCCGTCTGTTCCTCCTCGATGGGGAGCCTCTACTACCCCTAATGGCAACAACATGAACGGCAATCGCACACGACCACTGCGCGCTTCTTCGCGGTCATCGTCATTCTCGTCTTTGTCATCCATCTCCGAAGAGGACGCTCCATGCGTCTAAGCACATTTTGGTATGCCGAGCTATCCTCCCTTACCAACCACCATCACACCATTCCTCGACGCTATCTCCGAACGCCTGGCATTACCTGCGCCTTGTGCGCTACATAAGGACTTAGAAGAACCTCGAGCGACCGTAGTATGCACCATGCACCCCTCGTGATTCGTGAGCTTTAGTGGCGAACGTTAGCGTTGAACGCTTCTGCATCATGTTTCTGGCATCCCAGACTCGGTTACAGACAGGCGCGGCACTACTGGTGTTGACGCTTCCCTTCCCATGCCACGTCTTTGGTACAAAGGACGCCGAATGTCATGTACACACCACCCACGCCTTTATGAGCCTTGTGAGGCCCCTTGGTTACGGTTATGACTAGCCGATGCTAGCTCTGACGTGTATCTGTACAACATCTCTCCATACGCATACGCATCCTCGCGTGCGTATGCTTTCCACCACATTTCTACACCTCGCTTCCAGTTCTTTGTTTCTTGCTCGCCAACGTAGACCGCGTGGACGATTTCTTTCAACCATATCCATTTACTTGACATACGTAGATTCTTGTTTGCACCAATACTCACCTCGTTTGCTTTCGTATACTTACTGCTCTCTGCCCGACTCGGATGTACATGTATAATTGATCCTCGAATTCACGACCATCCACGCCTCTCCTCTTCATATGAGTGTGTATCCATTCTTCCTCGTGTGTGACCGATGTTCAAACTTCGAATTCCGTCTCGAGAGCACTGCTGCTCATGGGTTATGCATTTATGAGTTACCCAGGCCCGCGGATCTCGCTGCTCACAATTCAATCTACATACGTCTTCTTCTCTCTCACGTGTATACTCATTACTCTCGGATCCTACCACAGAAGTCCAGCTCTAGCCACCACCCAATGCTCACTATACGTGGGACGTAACAAACTATGATTAATGATTCATTAACACCCTGAGTACTCTTCGAAAGTAGGGTTATGATGAGCTACTTGTGTCATATATTTATAGCTACTCGGACGTAATGATGACCTGGAACTCACACGCGTCTTCTCCAGTACACTTCTCCACTTCCCTTGACCTCGGATGCGGGGTTCACGTCGAAGAAGGTTCAATTGAATGCGGGTGCGGGGCAACGTAATTCAGTTTCCCCAGTCTAGAATTCGAGCTGTCGCTTCCGTTTTGTGTGCGTCGAGTCGTCGATCGTGAGTGAGTTCGAAGTAACAAAGCGTTCGGCTTCTCAGGTGAGATTCTGAAAAGAATGTGTACTTGAACTGGAAATCGAACAATCAAAAGGGGTCCGGGAGATCGACTTTGACGCAGTGGAATTGTGCTGTTCCGAGACAGTCAGGACGGCACTCAGAACGTCTCGAGCACCTGAACTCGTCAAATTCGGAGGGTGGAGGTGACTACCATGTACCATGACCTCTAGGGTGCCTGTGAGCCCTGTAGAGAATCGATGTGCTACTTCATGACGACGTTGGCTTGCATTCTCTCAAGTTACCCCATTATCAACTTCCCTGCAACTCCTAGTCTCGATGCATACGACTGGCGGGTGGATGTGTCGAGCTTTTCTAGGGTACGGCGTGTGAGAGCGTGTGTACACAGCCAGAGGCTCGTCAGTCATCAGGTGATAGAAAAAGACCTAGACCATTGTCTTTGAGGGCACACGATCTGAATGCTTCGAAAACAAATGACCTACTTGCGCCTACGATCGTCACTATCGATCGTCTACATCGACAAGCGTCACTCGTCCCTGCCTGTGCAGCCGTTCTCCGAGTCTGGAACTTGGATCTGAAGGTTTCAATTGAAAGTGTTAGCGGCAGGCATGGTCGTGTGATCCCCGGAAGGCACTGAACCTCGAGCCACACGTGTATGTGCCCTCGAATAGGTACATATGGCCATCGTGTACCGTGAGCCTTGTTGAAGTTCAGGGTGAGAGGTACAGGCGCGTACCGCAGAAAACAGAAAAGAGGGGGCCACGCCATCCAGGAAGGTTTCTGTCAAGAAAGAGGCACATCGTCAGATAATTTCAATGCAAAGGCCGGGTCATCTGATACAACTTGAACGCTCGGGCGTGCCAGTGTAGTCATGTGCGGTACACACCCACCGACATGTACGCTGCAGCCTGACAGCTTGAAAGAGGCGAAGAGACTCGAGTACGATCACGATCGTGAGGGACGCCACACGAGAGGTTGGCACCGCCGAGTCGGCTCGCCGTGAGGTACGTGTCGACGTATCGTCTGTTCGCGATCTGGGGGTGTATGTTTGTTCAGAAGCAGGAAGATAGAGAATCAACATGTCAACTGTAGGAAGTATCGAACACTCACCTGGAGTGGAGAACGAAAATACTAGCCATGTGAAGTATGGATGCGGCCTCTGAGCTGTATGTCCAGTCTCCATGTAACTGCAACAAATCTGTTATTTTCACTCGATGAATACAGGTGACCCCAACGGCTGAATACCATTGGGTACAACTGCCTTTCCTTGAGCGCAAGTGTCAGCTATTACCCATGATTCAAAATAAGTAGGGAGCTCTAACTGAGCGCATGCCTGTTAGGCGAGGCGTTTGAGCTTGTATGACGACTACAGGCATAAGCTTACAGCGCTGCTGCATGTTCTTCACGATACAAAACTTGCAGCACTAGCATTAGTATGGCTGTCGCTGTAGGACGGTTTCGTGGAAGATTGGTGCTATGAGAGTAACAAAAGTCAGAGCATGTACGGTTCGACACTTCAAACCTGGAGGAACTCCAATGTTGCTGCGAAAACACAGGCGGGAATGGCCTTCAAGTACGACTGAAATTATTTGGGACTACGGCGTTGACTGTCAGGAGGTAAAAAGATATAAAATGCTGATAATTGAGTTTCTGCACCGCTTTTCTTACCAACAATAGGTGATGCACCTACGCGTATGTCGTGGACAAGTTCAAGAATCATACGGGCGCCAAACCTCGCGGTCAAGCCCGGAGATGGAGGCGCCTGCCCGACGACTTCCCAAAACGGCAGTCATTCGAGAAATTTCGGGCATCATCTGCGTCACCCGACGAACATGTTCTCGAGATTTCGGCTCCTCAATACCGACGTTCTGCGAAACGACGACGAAGGTCGAATATTCAGGAATGAAGATGGCCAAGGTACATAAGCCTCGCCTCGTCCGCATGCCCTCCTATTCGTCGTCACTGACTTACACGCATCACACACGCACACTACTACCACAACTATGTTCCCTACCAGCTACTTCCCCTACGGCGCACCGACGTACTCGTACGCCCGCCCCGACTCTGATTACTTCCAAGCACTAGCCGAGGAAGAAGCTGCTCGTCGCCAGTATGCCGACGCACTGCGGGCTCAAGAAGAGGCGCGAAACCGCGCTGCTCGTGCGAGGCTCGCAAGACAAGCATACGAATCTGCACACAACGCTTATCTCTCCGATGAAGACGAAGATATGTACGGCGGATACGGCACGCCTGCCTACGACTACGGCTATCCGTCTCGCCGTCGATCTGCCTACGGTTACCCTTCGAACCTCGATCGCCAACGCTTAGCGGCTCTCGAACTCGAGAGAGAGCGTGAACGTGAAAGGCTCAGGATGCTGGAGGAGAGGGAGAGAAGAAGACGTATGATGGAGTTGGAGGAGGAGCGCAGAAGGAGGAGGATGCTAGAGGAGGAGGAACGCAGGATGCAGTTGCAGAGGGAGGCCGAAGAACGAGAACGCCGGAGACTCGAGCAAGAGCTGCTTCGTAGGCAGCAGCAGTCTCGAGAGTCCTCGCCGATCTCACCTTTCGAGGAGTTCTTCGGCATCAGACCTCCACGCATGGCACAGTCGAAGTCTCAAGAATCTGTAAGTCTCGTCTGCCTCCCTCATTCGACGAATGTATGCTAATCAACCCTCTAGCCTCTCTCACGCAGAGCTCGAACCATGTCACCTCGTGCTCGACCCACACCCACCCCTTCCCCCGCCGCACCCTCGCCCGTTGAACGCACCGCTTCCCGTTCACCACCTCACGAGCGTATTCCTATTCGCACACCCACCTCTCCTGTCGCTAAGCCCGCCCCGACCGCTCAACGCGAGCCCTCACCCAAACCTCAAGCTCGCGAAGCGCCTACCGAACAGCAAATCGAGGCAGCTACCAAGATTCAAGCTCGCTGGCGCCGTCACCGCGCCCTACGCATCATCTCCGAACAAGCCGCCAAATTTGCTGAGCTCCAGAAGGCATTCACTCTTCCTTCGACCTTGGACTACGCCACGCCGGGATCGGACATCCACAGCCACGAGCATATCTCCATCCCCGTCCCTGCCGACCTGTCCTCCCTTCTCGAAGGTGAGGAGCTCGAAGGCGTTCAGGTCCCGAAGCTCGCGTACACCCCGACTAACGCACCCGTACACATGTACGAGGAGGAGTTGTCGCGTATTCTGACGAAGCTCGATGGTGTCGAGAGTGGCGGAGATCAGACAGTCAGGAAGCAGAGAAGGGAGACGGTCAGGAGTGTCGAGAAGGAGGCTGGGAGGATTGAGCGGTTGAAAGTCGCTCTGTGGAAGGCTTGGCAGAAGCAAAGGGAGCAGGCCGCTACCGTCGACGTCCCCATTTCTGACGCAGCTGAGGAGTCTCGTGAAGAGTCGTCTCAGCCTGTTGAGAAGATGGAGGTTGACCTACCCCAAGCTTCAACTATCGAAGAGACGTCTACCGACAGCGACGTCAACCCTGCCGAGCGGCTTTCTGAAGACTCAACCACGCCCGCCGACGAGCCTTCATTACCTCAACCCGAGTCTACCGACGAGCAGATGGCTACCGAGCCGTCTGAGTCCACACCCGAACCCACCACCGCTTCCACCACCGCTCCCGATGACGCCATGTCCGTCGATCCAACTCCTGCACCCGACCCCGTACCCTCCTCAGAATCACTTTCACAAGAACCTGAGGAGCTCCCGACCATCGAAATCACCCCCGAGCCCGAAGATCTCGAACACCGCGAGTCTTCGATACCACGGCTCGAGACTGACCAAGCGATGGACGGAGATGCAGACACAGAGTCGGACGTACCTCCCACGACACCCGACTTGGCGTCTCAGACCGAGCTTCCTTCGTCGTTTGAGGGTACTGAGAAAGCTCAAGAGCCGAAGATACCGGTCGACTCTGTGTCCAAGACATTTACGAAAGAAAGGTTGGACATGTTGAGACCTCTGTTCATGAGGGAGTGGGAGGACGAGTGGGATTTCTTCTAGTCTCTCTACTGTTGCTTCTTCGTTGGGATTTGTGTAGTCTTCTGTTTGTTTCTCTCTCTCATGTGCTTCTATCTTCCTCATCATCTCATTCTGTATACCACTAGCATTCGCTTCACAGCATACATACGTTCATGTTGTACTAATAATTCTGCATTGCAATACATCCTTATCATACTGCACATGAATAATGAACGTCTGAGGTGTGAAGGAAAGCAAGCAACGCAAAGTGCTTCAGGTGCAATACTACTGTACATGAATGTCGCTATCTCATCCGGTGCAGGGTTCCCTCTTAATTTTATCGCCTCAATCGTCGGATTGCTGAGCCACAAAGGTTGGGGCCCGTTGGGGACTTGCCTACTTCCCAAAATCCAGTTCGAGTAGTACTTAGTACGACTACCATCCAGTGCACGAATATACAACATATTGAACACATATTACTTGCAGCTACAAGAAAAATCCTGAATAGTTTAGGTAGGGTGAAGTGCTCTTATAGGAGGACCTCGGCCGGATTGTAGACTTGGAATGATGGAATCCGGATTACGATACCAAAGTTCCAACATTCCAAGAGGCGCAGCCGTAAGCCTGTGACTAGACCTGCGGCAGACCTATGTATCCCAGTTTCTCCCTAGGTATCCAAGGTTTGCGCTGGAATCTCGAAACTTTCCGATTAAAGCAGAGGCAACGTCAGTTTACCTCAATTGACCGGGGTACGGCCGCGGGTGGTACTAGGATGTTGAGCGCTTATCCAACGGTTACCGTAGTACTTACTAGTATTGCCGGATAAAGAAGTTTGCCTCGGAGGTTTAACTCCAACCACGACGTTTCTCATGCTCGTGCACGCCCGTCCGCTCAATACGCCCACTTTTTCCTCGACTACATGCTATTAGACGTGGTACACTTTGTGTTCAATATCCAAGAGGATCCTTGGATTTTCGGGAATCCAGGAAATGTACGTGGACACAGGTTACCACTATACTACAGTATAGGCTAGACTGCCAGTGCTAACCAACTTACTAAGTTCATAACGCAGAAAGACAGCATATCAAGTTCATGCTCAATGACTGAGCTCAATACGATCCCACGATAGGAGGCAGTTGCACGTGTCCTGGTGTATAGCTTGCTTATGTAGCGCTGCCAGTGCGCGAAAACGCTATAACTTGGAGCACATCACGTAGAAGCACGGGAACGCGAGCAAGACAATGCTAGCCGGTATTATTGATGCATTTCATTTCTCCTCCATATCAGGCCTACCACGCAGCCAACCGAATATACAAGGTAGATATCCGTCCACCGCTGCGGCAGGATACAGGATGGACGTCAGTGTTTGGGGTTTCTGGGGCGTGCTGCAGGGCAGGCTGGGGGAAGCCCCCATATACGGATATATGAGTGCCTGGGAGGGGGTTTGTCATTCCTAAGTGCTCCAATATCTCACGAGAACACCAGGCACATCAAATATTGGCCAGTTATTCGTTCATATCGCCCGAGACCCATGCACGAAGTGGTATCGTGCTCGCATATTCCCAGGTGTCGATCTTCGTTCCGTCCCGTTTGCAATTGCTGTAACGCGGAGAGAACAATAGCGCCTTCCGTTATGCATATGGTAAGCACATGATAGGTATCAAGTATTCCATAGACGCGACTGATGCCAGTCCGCCAATTCTTTCCAGCAAGGGTCTCTCGATATCGAATCGAACACGCGAAAACTAATACATAGTACGCGACACGGCGGCCATCTCTTGTTGCTAATTACTCCCGGACCTGTCCAAGCATGCTTGCGGATGGGCGTGCAGAAGCTTTAGCTGTAAGACGAGCGACTTGGTCCTCTGTTCGCACTTATATCTTCGGACAAGTCGTCCTTTTTACGATACAAATCTCTGCATTTAATTCACATTCCTTGCCTTGCTGATCGAACCACTCTCCACCATTTTTCTAGCTTTTCTTATCGGGCGAGGAACGCGGACATGTTTATCTCACTGCAAGGAACACTATGGGGCACGCCAACCACGTCAGTTTGCCGCGCCGAATTAGGTTCAGAAATTGGCGTGTCTCTTGGTGAATGACGGTGTTCATATCCGCGGGGACGTTCTATCGCATCACTTCATTATTAGGTAAGTCACATGCGATGGGGCAAGGCTACTTATTTAGGATGTTATTTATATTCCCAGCGTTGCATATCGCTAAGTCGATGCTCACCATCCAGACCTCCGAGCAAGAAAAGGCAGAAGTTTCGTATCCAGGATCCATAATCAAGAAGAATGATGTTGGCGTATTATAGTTCACATTCGAACGCACCGCGTCGTGTGTATCTTTCAATACATGTGACCGCGTTGCAAGCAATCATGTCCCCGTGACGGCATATCAGGACGCCAACCAATAAGTACCCACAACAACACGCCTCCACCACATCCTGGATGGAATTATTGTTACGCTCCGACGTGCTTCGGACAAGGCTGGCAGCTGCAACGTAGCATGTATATCCTTATACAGTTCAGGAATATCCTAGGCAAGTCAAGTGGATATTTTTCTTTCCCACTACTAAGCTGTTAACCGAGTAAGGGCGTTTTATAGTGCACACCCACAACAGACCAAAAGTACAATGTCTCCCTGTCTCCCTGTCATGCCATGCGCTGTTGACTGGTTTTTACGATGTCGTATCGTGGCTATCCATGTCGCGCACCACCACTGTCGAGGCTATACCAGTAGCCGCCCATACCCTGAAAAATGGAATGTTGGAAACTAGGATTTCTGCCGCATAGGACAACAGAGATACGTTCGTTGATCTTCAAGTTGGTACAGCTGTGAGGAATGCGGTATGCGACCATCAGCTATGCAGTTCGTATAAAGAGCCTTGAGTCGGTGGCTAGATGGCATTGGATTGTACCGTGAGTACTCTCGACTTCCAGCTCTCGATCCTCAACGAATCACGTTATATCCTCACTATGGTATGCAGTCAAATTTTATTCAAGCTTAACTAGTATACTCTTACGGTAGACCTATAGAGCCATCACACTTTCTTGACCGTGACGCATCCAGCCGCAAGTGGCATAGTGGTGCCCCAGATGATTTACCATGCACCTCCTCCCCACCCTCAGTTCGATCCCATATACTTCTACCAGGATAGCCAGGCAGGCGTCAATATATCAAGAGCCTTAGGAGGTACCAATGTTGGCATTCCCGATGGCGAAGACCGTCCAGTCACCACCACCACCAGCACGAAGGTTAAGATACGCATCATGGTATGTATATCCGACAGTGACCAGAGTAAGATGTCCAGAGACTGAAAGCCAGGTTCATAGTGGCCTGGCTACGCTCCTTATAGCCGAGATATCAATGCGAAGGAGCACACAAGATTGGGCCATCCCATCCCCAAATGGAAGCTGGCACTTTGTGTCGCCCAGGCCGTGGAGGAATTCTACAAGGTAGGTAAATCTGTACTGCTCTCAGTCACTCCAGGCTTACCTGACTCGCTATACAGACCGCTGTGCCGACCAGTGATCCTGGCGACTGGGACATTCGCAAGATTTCATTTCAGGCCTTGCGGCTATTGGAGTTGCGACAAGTCTCGACAGGTTCTTGGCAACCAGTTCTGACTTACCACCATCCATGGTATTAAGGGTGCACACCTGCGAGCATATGAATAGTATTATACACTCTGAACTCCAATCATTACTGCCTACGCTGAGCAGCGCAATATTTCAATGTCGGTCTCGTTATAATTTTGGACAGTCCATGTATTTAATTTTCAAGTACTAGCTCCCATTGAGTTTGTATTCTCTTGCCTATGGTAAATTTTTCTGTGTCCTCTCTAGCAACAATATCGCGACAAGTCTTTGGTTAGACAGTCCTCAGGCTGACGGCTGGCGCGTGGACTGCGGAAGTGGCTTACGTGGGTTATGTCTGCTCTGCTCGCTCGTGGCCTCGAGTTATAACATAGCAAGGGTCTACCTTGACGGTTGCTCTAAACTAACGGGCGATCATCGAGTCAAAGACAAACGAACATATAACAACTACGCTCCTAGGTGCCGTATCTTACCGGTGGCTAGTATCGGTGAGCGATTTCACAGGACAGGTTGCTCAACCTCCGATCAAATATAGTCCCGCTGAAAAATCAACTAGCCCTCACGAAGAACTTAGTTTGGGCAACGAGCACCTGTCGTGATCGCTATGCAGATATAGGTATTACTGACACGATAGGTGCCGGAGTTCGTAGAGGACGAAACTCCCGAAGTGAATGTCAGACGGTGTCCATTGGCACTAAGTATTGATCCCACCGCTATCAGACCTATAATTCCGCTACGCTCATACACTGTAAGTATCAGCAAATGGGAGAGAGAAGAAATGATTAGATAACAACGTTATAACATCTTCAAGCGCGGCCTTCTAAATCACGTATGAAAATTTGTATGCGGTGATCGTGATGCGCTGCGCAGTTTTGAGTAATACGTCGGATTGAGTCCCTCTATGGATGTCATCCGGGCTACTGTATAGTTTCTAGTGGTAAATCACGGTGAAGAGCTCGTCATCTGGGAGATTAGAATATCATGCATTCAGCGCAGTGAGACGCTATTCCCCTCTAAGACTATCGTATAAATAACAGCGCCGCCCTCCAGGCTTCACCGCACTCGAGACGACGGTAAAAATTACGACCATTGGGACACCCGGCTTTCCATTGCAAATAAACCGAATCGATTTGCCTGGGAGGTATGACCGCTGTTGCCAAGGAAGAAATGCACACCTTCTGTGGGACAATGGAGCCGCCAATCTAAACAAGTACGTTGAAGAAGAAGCGACATGTCGCATGCGCAATAGATCAGGGAGTTGTTTATGGGGGCAATAATTATGGGAAATACTCACATCCATTCGTTGAAGCAGTGAATCGGAGAGCGGGAAAGAGACTCCAGTAGGAGGAAATGTTGGCCGATATGAGAAGTATGTTTGCATACTAGGCGGAGAATTTGTACACAACTTCTACGCGTATCAGAAGGCTATGAAGTGCTTTGTGTGAGATTAGGAGCAGAAATGGCGAAACGGCGTACCATTCAAGGCACTTTAATAGACTCCTATCCTTATTTGACCATGGTTTCAAAGTTTGATAAGTTTTATTTTCAGAGCGATGAAGCGCTACTTCAAAATTTGTGTGAGCTGCTGAAGCTATAACAAATTTAGCTGCCATAGCGAGTACGCCAACAGATACCTGCGTGTCCTTAGCCAACTTGATCGTGTCGAGGAGTGCCATGACCGACCGCCAACGGTAATCGCTTGGATTAGACTCGAATATTGTCACCAAGTTGGTAAATTCCAGACTGACATATCGCAATTAAGTAGTACTTTCTTGAGATAAAACCGCAAATGAGCTTCATAATGTACCGCTGAGGTAGACGAGAAAAGTGTGGCTCACAACAATACAACTTAAGGCCCCAAAGTCTGTCGATCGCCCCACGGGTCGGAAACTGCTGTTTCTGTGATTGTGAGACCTACCAATGCTTACATTATGGCTAGGCACCAGTATGCCCGCCTTGTGGCTGAGAGAGTAGAGAACGGTAGAACTCGCAGTTTATTGTCCTGGGTCGAGATCATATAGATCTTACTTGCGAAAGGAGCGCTGGCTCGATTAGGGATGCCTTGAACCTGGTGGCGTAATTTGAACCGGACCGATCTAAGTTCTGTGATCTGGGGTGCCACGGCGCCGGCCTTGGCGCTCAACGCTGTTCGTCTTCACGCTCACTGCTCAGCGCTCAGCGCTCAGCGCTCAGGCCTCAGGCTGTGCCGATTGCTCACTGGCAGTGGTTGTATCTGTCCTCTCCGCGTGAGACCAACAGGCCTGACTAAGTACTATATGCGCCTCGAGTCAATGTCTCAACTGAGTGCTCCCAAACTACGAACATGTCCTTCAAAGTTCTGTTTGGCGCGGCGAAGGCAACGAACAGGACCCTGCTTATCGCTGAAGTAAACATACAGCTGGATGCCGTGATCCATCAAGTTTTGTTGTATTTGCTGCATCCTTGCGTGCGGAACCCGGACGCCTAGTCTTCTCAAAGCAGAAGACACAACTACAAACATCATGCAGGCATTAAAATCGCAGTTTGACGTGACCTACAGCAGGTAAGATTTATCGAGTGGCTAGTACGATACTGACTAGTATTGGACTTTGTTAGGTTAGTTGGTTAAACAACACGCCTGTCATGTATCATGCGTCGTGTAAAAACGGACTCCTGCCCGGAAGGATACACTGCGGTTAGAAAGAAACGGTTGAATTGTATTCTCGTGTCGTATGGTACCAGAGAAAGATGGCATCGACCATTGTTCTCGTACTAGTACATGAATTGATAGTGGCAACATAGTGGAGGAAACCAGGCATGGTACGAGCCATGAATGAAACGGCAGACTAATAAGTAAATTTCTAGTCACTGGTGACGGGGTCTGGGGGCGCACACTGCTCTGTCGACTGGAGTTCCGAGTCAGGGGATGAATAGGTGTTTACGAGTTCTCCATCAAAGTGCACTAGAAGAACCGGCTGGTATGATCCAAGCGAGACATGGCGAAGCTCATAGAGGACAACCCTGTCAAGCTCAATCTTCTCGGGGTTCCAAGGACACTTGTCACTCCAAGACTCCCCGCGCTGCGGCTCCTGCGTAAATGAAGAGAGAACGTAAGCATTCAGCCCGTTAACCGTTGCAAAACGAGTAAATAACCCTCAGTAGCTTTGCCACAGCCTTTGCGACTTTGTGCGCGAGTTTGGCCTTTGAGATCTTGCGTGTCTCGCCGTGATGTTTTTCTTCAATGTTGATTGTGTCATGAAAGCGCTGACATCCGGGCCACTGTTCAAGGGCGAGAGAAATACGCATCAGTATGCAGCTCCCCGATTTAACAATATAGCGAGAGTACACTGACATTGATTCGCAGACTGAACTTCTCCCCAGGGCTTCGCAAGTCAGATGCTTCCGTACCATCCTTCATACCTGTTTCCTCAAGAGTGCCGACGCGAAATGTACTTCGTAACGCAGCCCCCAAGGGCACTCCAGGCGGTTCGTTCTCATGACAGTAGGTGATTGGAGGTCCCGGGATGAAGTCTGTGCCAGGTGAGGTATACACCTCCTGCGGCACGAGGAATCCCCCCCTAGCTTTTGGTATGCTCATAAATGTATGGTGCTCGGCCTTTTCAGCGAAATCTGACTATCAGTAGTATCAGACTACCTATGCGCATATACCTGGTGGTGGGTTATGGAAAGCTCACCGCCATTGAGCCCAGTAGTGAAGGAAATTCGGACATTGACTTGGGAGATGAAGCATCCAGCTCGTCAGGCTGTGAGGATTTTATATAACGGTATGCATAGTATTGCTGGACATGCAGATGTATAGTAAGTAAGAGCTCCATATGTAAGAATTTTGCCTGGTCGTTAACACTTGTGGGCAAGGCAGAGAAATGCTTCAATCTACCAGGGCACATATATGTGCATCTATGCAAGAGATGTGTCTCAGTATGGCCAGAGCAAGCGAGACATCTCTGCTGCCCTGAGCAAGACGGTCACGCGGTCAGCTATGATGCGAGCCAGATGGGCGCCGCCGTGCGAAGTGTGGGGATTTCAGGTATGATTCCCACCAGTACACAGGAGGACAGGCAGATGCTAAATGAACAGTGCTCCTTGAGACATAGGAAAACTTGAAAACAGAACGTAAGGTGCGTAGATCTCCAGCTTTCAATGCATGTTCGGGTCAGTTCATGTTAGCACCGAAACCCAGAGCACTGGCGTCGGGAGAGAAAAATGGAAATGTAGAGATATAGGTACACGGACGATACACCTGGTCAGAGCTATACTGATGATTTGGCGGCTAGTTATAACGTTCGCCATCGGCGACTGTAGCTCTCTTCCAAATCAGGCTAGTGCGACCCATGTGCCATGCCGGAACCTGTACACTATAGTCCCATCGCATCCGTTCATCTATTGCATCAAGCTTAAGTGGCTGAGGTAAGACTTAACTGTGTTTGCCTGCCGTGCTAGGCGGTACCGAGGCCCCGGCATTATAGAGTGAGTTCAATCGCATTCATGATTATCATAACCGTGACATTCTCGAATACAATGGCCACAGATGTTCACAGACTCCAAGTCCATAGTACCAACAGCCTGCTCTATGGCGCCTCCGACAAATGCGTGGGCGTCGACAAGCCTGAATTCCGAGTCCAAACATATGTCAACTGTGAAGAAGTAGTATGCTCACTTGCGTATGGCAAGGATGGGCTGGTAAGATCCCTTAGAGACGTGACGGAGTTCAAGAAGAATGAGGGTGCCGAAAGGGATCTGATCGGGACTCCACTCTGCATTGTCTTGCCAGGTATCATCTCTCTTGTATTCCTACGACAGGTAGAGATCAGTGAGAAACGTCAGCAAGCATAATTGGAGAAATATTGTCGAATAAACCGACCCGATAGAACTGCTTGATGACGGCTGCTACTTTGGTGGCAAGCCTAGCTTTTGGAATCTTACGGCGTTGCCCTTTGGTGGTTTCCTCGATGCCAATGGCTTTGTCAAAGGGTTGACAGCCGGGCCACTAATTGGACGTGATATTGAGCTCGCACATAAAGGAAGAGCGCACGAGTATTACGATACCTGAACACGCAGGATGATCTTTGGGGACGTGGTACACAAAGGAGAGCTGTGTGCACCGTCGGACATGCCCGTGTTTTCGATCCTGTATTCATGCATTCCGAACTCGGGCTGTAACACGGCCTCCAGAGAAACTCCAGGTGCACCGTATTGAGTGAAGGCGACGGATTCATTAGCCGTGAAGCCTGTTGTTTGGGCGGGATAGGCCTTCTGAGGAATTACGGTACCATCTGTGGGCATGTTGACGAGAACAGCGACGTGCATATCACCGGGGGAAAATAAAATGTCTTCGATATTTCCGGGGCGTCCTGGGGCATGTAGAAAATCTGGTAGACATGCCGATGTTTGCTGATGTGGTGGTGGGTTTGTGAACGGTGTAAATATTACATTCTATGCACGACGAACTCATAATAGGGAGACTGACCGTCATATTAGTCAGTGGATAGTAATGCCGTAGAGCGACTTGTGATGATTCTAGGGGTGAGGTTAGGCTTTAACTAACTGTAATCTCTGGGCCACGCAGGCAGACATTTATATGTACTTACTGCGCACTGCCCAACTAAGGAAAACGTTGTTCTTTGTAGCGACACAAGCGCATACAATCTTGGATTGTCCAGTATACAACGTCCCCCAGCGGTCTGACGCGTGCCATTGTAGGTGTGGGAGGTATGTTATCGCGAAGTTACCCAAACTTGGACGTTCTTGCGGTGATCGACTGGAGGAAAATTTGACAGTGTGTGCAACCTGAAACACACCGAACATTTGTCTCGATATCGACCAAAACAATGGAGGCTATACATACAGCGGCCGATGAGAAGTGAGGAATAGCCGCTGCACGTGTTGACGAAGAGGTCCCATGAGGCGCAGTATCTATACGCGTTCATGAGGCGCGGATTCAAGCCGAACTGTGGGTCGATTGTCCGTACCAGAGGTTCCCAATCCGATTTGTAGGTTAGGGCCTTGACGTCCAACGTTAAACAACACATCTTGAGCGCCGCTAGTACTCTGCAAAAGATGATATTCGGACCCGGGGCTGTATAGAATATACGTGTGGTCTATTGGCTAGCCAGCGGTAATTAGACGTGTGGTGTAACGCTTCCGAGTCTGTGATTCCACCACTTACTTGAATGAACATAAGGTTACATCATGAATCTCCCGCCGATTCCCTACGCGTATACGCGCCGGTATCGATCTTATCGCTGTTCCACACCATCTATACAATGACAGTCGTGAGAAAAGCGCATCAGACACTTGTTGCTCGTAAGTTACTAGTCACTGGCAGCTTGAACGTCGAGACATACTCGCCGCCGCGACGTTATTCCACTTGACTTGTGTGCCCAGTGCGCCATTCGGATTGCCATTTCCTAGCACCGGATCTGAATTTATGCATGCTCGATAAAGTCAGAGTTAGAGGGACCGCACGTAAAGTGGACGATCGAGGCGGATGGCCTCGCACCTCCCCTTCTACGGCACGGCCTGCGCACGATGCCGCCTTACGGTGAGCGATTCCTTGACGGGCCCTGACAGCCCTGGTTCTATCACCCGAGTCTTAAGGTACAAATGACTTGTAGAGATCGATGTTCACACAGTATCCGCTCTTAATATCCATACGGCTGGCATCGTGGCATAAGGTTCGAATAGACCCTGAGGCCTGAGGGCCAACTTTGTAGTTGTTATCTGATCATCAACTCGTAAGTAGTGGTCGTCTGGACGAATGGAAGATTGTGTCCGTTCTTACAAATGATGCTGGCAGAGTGGGCACTGGCCTGATCGGTCTTTGCATGACTTCGCGATTGCGCACACGAGCTCGTGATCACTGGGGACTAACCGTCATATATAGCTTGATGCTCATCGTAGTGCTCCATGCATGGCTGGCACTCACGACACTGTGTAGCAGAAGATGGGTCAGCGATCGCAATACCAACAGGAATTGAACAAAAAAATATTACGTTTATCTACCACAAGATTTTGCGCCCCTCAACTACTATAGGCAAGATAGTGATGCAGTATTGTGTATTCCTCCAAGCCTGTACGACTTCTACGACACTCAATATGGCGGTGCAGTGCCATGACCGTAGGGGCTCCGGGCTTTTCGTTGTGGCAGAACGGAACAAAACGAGCTAGCTGTGCTCTCGAGTCGTGTGACGAACCTGCGCCTCCCGGTAACGCGGGTAGATCTACGGTTTTCAGTGTATAACGACACTGTGACATAGCGTTACCTGTACCACTGGCAAGGCAGTGCAATAAGGGAGTGCTGCTATGGGAAGAGAAAGACAGAAAGGTAGAGGAGACAGTACACGAGGGGTACACCTGATCAGAGTTTCGCTGATGATGATAAGCGGCTACTGCTTACTACGACGTTGGGCCGTTCCACAAGCACGAATTTTATCTGGCAGGACATATACCGTGAAACCTATGGATGAGAAGTTTGATGTCAATTTGCGTCTGTACTGTCATGATATAAATTTACTCGACAATTCCGGTCAAGCCCAACTGCCTGAGATGCGTCCTTTTCCTGGACATTACTAGCCTTAGGTAGTCTGATACAGGGCCACGGGTTGAGTTTCGTTCGTACCGACCATCATGATGGCACTGTGTATATTCTCAGAAGCCATAGCACTCCCTACCCGGCTCTACTTTCACACGCACAGGCATGTACTGTACTACGACTTTATTCGAGGAGAAATCAAGGGGAAGTTGAGGATAAGTGTATGCGCTCACTTACGTATAGCGAGCACAGGTTGGTAGGAACCCTTGGAGACGTGACGGAGTTCAACGAGAACGAGGGTATCGAAGGAAATCTGATCAGGGTTCCATTCTGCGTTGTCTTGCCAGGTCTCGTCTCTCTTGTACTCCTACAATCGGTCAAATTGAATCGCGTCAATAAGCATCACCGATACATTATCGAATAGACTAACCCGATAGAACTGTCTAATGACGGCTGCTACTTTAGTGGCAAGCTTGGCCTTGGGGATCTTGCGGCACTGTCCTTTCATGGTTTCCTCGATGCCAATGGCTTTGTAAAAGGGTTGACAGCCAGGCCACTGGTTGGACGCGGAGTCAGCTCGCAAATAGGGGAAAAGTACACAACGATTACCTACCTGAAGACGCAGGGTAATCTTTGCGGACGTTGTAGATAAAGGGGAGCTGATTGCACCATCGGACATGCCCGTATTCTGGAGAGTATAGTCACGCAAGGCGAAGTCGGGCTGCAATGAAGCCTCCAGGGAAACTCCAAGCGCACCGTGTCGAGTGAAAGAGATAGGTTCGCTAGCTGTGAAGCCTGTAGTCTGGGAAGGATAGACCTTCTGAGGGATTACGACGTCTCCTGAGGGGTCGTCATCGTGGGCAGCAGCGGGCGATGTGCTCTGTGTGGCGTGAGTATAAAGTTGTATGGACGACTGAGTAAGGGGGGACTCACCGCCATATTGGTTATCGAGGAATGTTGTGGAGTCACCAGTAAGTGTACTGGTAGTGGTTGGGCTTTGCTTATAACTCGAACCTCCGACTCACATACCTTTATATATACCTCGCCATTGAAGAGTATCATCACATAATTTCTGTAACGATACATTCATGTTGCATCATCGACTTGATTGTTTGGTATTGTATGTCGTATGACCTGGATTGTACTGTGGCCTATAGGTGTGGACGGTAAGCAATTGCGAAGTCAAATTTGAAACTATATCCGCTGAGTAAATACTACTAGTCGCCACGTACATAGTGTCATAGGCTTGAGTTAGGACATGCCAAACAGACATGGGTGGCACAGTAATTCTCAGTCCTGCGTCGACATGTCGGACTCGGAGGACTGCCATTGCAGTGGAACTCATCGGCGTCCGAAAAAGCTCTGCAAGTTTGGCAGCTGAGATCTTCGTAGTGCTGCGCTCCTCTACCGGCATTAGACTTTGCCTGTGTTCCCTGTCGTTGTTCAGCATGTTGAAGCCTGAAAATATTGCACTTACATGCATATGATTAGACGATGCTGAGTATCGTCCAATAGTGGATGCGCAAACATAGACTCCAGGCTCGCAAGCCGCCGGTTGGAACTTAACACCGTGTGTACCTGATTCTTAGCGCTCGGCGCTCAACGCTGTCGCCAGCGGGTGCCTGGACCCCTTGTCCACAATAGATGGTATCGTCAACGCTTTATTGCTGGCACATACACTTGATGGACAAAGATTCCACTGGTGCGGGGAATATGGCTTCCCTGCGCGCGCCGGTGCCAGCTTCCTCGCCTTTACATGTGCAAATCATGGTTCGGTGACAATGTTGACAGCCGTATCATGAGCAAATCTTTCGTCGACGCTTGATACGGGATGTTGGGGTAGTAGCGTTCGCCTCAGCACGCTCTCTTTACGTGCAAGCATGGAAATACTCACAGGTAAAGTCTCAGGATCTCTCAAATACGAAGGATTGTTGACGTTCATTCTCAGGCTCGGGCACCCTACCTCCGTATACTACTACAACAGAGCTGGTGCGATGTCGGGTGCATCGTAATGGCGATGCTTTGCTTGTGTGATACAGACTTGAATGTTCTCAGGTTCAAGTGTCTACTACTATGGAGGATGAATCTGAGATACGTACTCTCCACCTGTTATCATGTCCTTCGAGATGTAGGCGATGAGGCTGTTGGCTAGCTATAGATTCTACAGATACTCTTGCATGCTGTAGACTCAATATCGTGCAGTTCTCTCAGAAACGAAACTTCCATGCGTCAAATTTTAGCGATGCGCGGCGCGCGCCATCTGCCGGCAGTGACCAAGTACGTATCATGTTTCAACGGCTAAACGGCCCTACACAATCTACCTTAAGCTTGTTAATCTGGGCCTCAGGGGTATGACTGGTACCATGTGGCCAAGATGGACGTCCGCGGTGTCTTGCTACTCGTACCAGCGGTCTGCACATAGCACGGCACTGGCAGTACTTCAATGATTGACCATGGCTGCCGTAGAAAATGCCAGTCACAATTCGATGTGCCCACGTTCACTCATCAGTGTAAGAGGCTTCTGCGACACGAAAACATGTAACTGACCGCTTCTAAGCAGGGATAAAAAATCAGCGGCCAGTAATGAATGTTACCATAGGATGTAGAACGTCCATTTGATAACCAATTTTTGGACATGCTCAGCCTCAGGGTTTAGATGTACAGTATCGCATTGAACATTTTTTTTTCCATTAGTATATGACTCGGAAGTCCTACGCGCGATTCATTGAATTACAGACACTCGTTGAACATCCGGACGGCTCTTCATCAGGTAGGAAAATGATGCCTCCGACCTCTCTGGACTATACCGAAGCACGGAGGAGTTTTTGTAGACACGTAGATGATTCCGGAATCCCGATGCGTGGCCAGCTGACTGATGTGAACGTCGCCGCTTCACGTTACGGACATTATTCTGTTTTTTTCTGCACCGTCTGTCTAAGACGGATTGTGTTGATATATTGTAGGTAATCTTTGATGCGTTATGTTTCTTCAAGGATGCCCGGTACGAGCAACCTGGGGCATTTCCATGTCATTTTCGGGCTTTGCCGGCGAACGAGCGCGGGTGTAGCTGCTGTATTAGGCAAGGCAGGTAGAAGGCGAAAGTCAGTTTGAGCGCTCAGACTCTTGTGACTGGCGGCCGCCCTACCCACGGCGTGTAGGAGATATCTTGAAATGAGTGTATCTTCCTTACAAAAACAAAATTACTTTAACACCACAACGATACATGATGCAATCTCGCGAGGTGTCAATTAAATGTATATTATACGTGAACACTGTAGCAATTATTTCTTTAAAATTGTGCTCAAATCGCGGTGAGAATCAGTATTCTAAAATCATGGTCGGTGGTTTGCAATCAAGAACGAAGTGGGTACGTAATTAACAGTGTACGCAAGTAGAGTATGCAACATAGAATGCTGAAGGAGTGTTCGACAAAGTGTGCGTGGAGAACAATTTCGACAGAGATCTAGATATCGAGCCCGGAAGTGATGAACGAAGCGGCGTACTTGATAAAATTACCCTTCCTGGGGCCACCAAAGACCGCGAGATGTCATATCCAGGATGTGTCGTGCTATGTGGAAATGGTCAACACCGGCTGATATGACCCTCTGGATACATGATGCAACTCATGCAAGGTAATCCTGTCGAGATTAAATCGGCTAGGTGCCCAAGCTTGATTCCCATCAGTTGCATAGTTGCTTGCTCGCTGGTGAGTCTGAGGCAGTGCCAGATATTAAAGGTGTGTCAGATCATGATGCACGAAGCGCACAGAGTAGATACTGACGTGAAGAAAATCTTGTACGGCTGCAGCCACCTTGTGGGCGAGCTCTGCCTTAGTCAGTTGGCGAGTTCCTCCATGCCCCCCTCTCGCTGCAGTGACAATAATTGATTTGTCGTATGGCTGGCATCCAGGCCACTATCATATATTGAGCGGCGTTAACTTTAATCGTAGAAGACGATACGAGTTATTCATACCAAAATCCTCAGCTTAATCCTCCCGTCCTGAGTGTGTATATCAGCGATTGACATCCCATCGCTCATACCGGTATTCTCAGGGGATCCGGTTCTAAATGAACTATGAATAGCTGTAGACAGCAATACACCAGACTCCATATTCTGAGTGAAGCTGATAATGGGACCGGGAGCATGTCCAACATTCTGTGCTACGAATATCTCTTGCGGCACTATCCATCCGGGGACGGAACCAACGGAGACGAAGCTGTGATACCTGGACTAATGGGAAGGTGAGCGGGTTCAGATGGATGCAGTGATAGATGAAGGTGCGCACCATGACTGGGAGAAGCAGCGAATGTAGGAGGAAGTACACATATCCTAGTACCGCCGCTCAGTCTTTTATATACTATTAAGAGTATAGACAGACTTACGGATGGACAACCCTCTTCCTACCGGGACGAGCAGCGAATAATCACCCGCGTGCAACACTTCCAACTTACAATCCAGTTAAGCATTGCTTTGTTCATCCATCAGAGGGTCATGGCGGCCTCGGACGTCGGTGCTCTCCATGCCGTGGCTAGAATACCGCAGAATCGGGGATCGTGTTTGTACCTGCATTGCGAACGCTGGAGAAACGGTGACTGGGAAAGTTTTGTGCCAGGCTGTTGGCTCTGTGATTTGACTTCTAAGTGGAAAAGTTTGATTGGACGAAACAGAGCATCCACCTATGACACCAGTCGGATACGCAGCTACTACATTACAAGAGTAGTGGAGCACTGAAACAACGGAACGCCTAGATTGCTGGCCATCGGCAAAGGCGACGGTCACTGGGCTACACCGATCTCGGAGGACGGAACGCACTCTGTGAAAGGTAGAATTATTGTTAGAAAGTTATAAAGAGGACAAAGGATGCAGTATGCCTCGCCTGATCGGGCCATACGTGACTCGAGTACTGGACCCTCTCAAAGAGGAAATAACGGGTCGTGGTGGCGTAGAGTCAAAGAGCGTAGCGCTCTCGGACTTTACGACGTGCCTCTACCACTATACTGTCCGGAAGCCGTATGTTGTGTGCATATGGCTACGGACGCCGCAGCCTGAAAGCTATGGAATCAGTAATGCCAATAGTTAAGACGTGCTCCCGTCTCCATTCCTCGCGACCAAATTCCAGGACGACAGTTTGGGACTGATCCAAAACGAGTCAACCAAACCAATGGGATCATTCGTCGCAACGTCCGATACCTCGGAGCACTATCATGGGTCCTCTGAAAGCTGTTAATCCAGTCGTCTTGCAATACTCACCGCGAACGCATTATCCTCCGAGTCCGGGCTCGCACTGAGTACCGGGACGACGGTGACACTGACGGCGTGGATTTCGAACTCTATCGGACGTTGAGCCCTTCCGGCGGTCAACAATTGAGAGGTTATATGGTCTAGATATCCAGATACGCGACCCACCTAACCCTGCATTATGAAGATGTGCACAATGGTCGACTTTCGCAGCAGATTTCATGAAGACTTGCCGACGAGCTGGGGTCGGAACGGTTCAGTTCATGACGGAACACAAATTGAACGCTCATTGCATGCTTGTGCCGTGATCGGCCATCAGTGTCTCCGGTAACTGCCGGGAAAGTGCACGCACTGAAAAGGGAAACGTTGATGTTCAGGTTGAGCTCATACCGTGACTACCGCAATCTCCGTCTCTGTCTCAGTTGTCTCTGCCTCCCCGACATCGTCTCATAGACAGTGCTGACTTCTGGACAGTGGATACTAGAAAACCACAAACCTGGAATTCGCGTGACTCATGGACACCACCCAGACTTGTCTTGGTCCCAGTACCGCCCCACTGAGTTGCAAAGACAAGAGCACGGACGACGCGGCATCGAACACTCAAGACACACGCTGCAATTCCAACACGAACACACAGCCTGTTACGGTTAACCTCGACGAAAACCAGCCCGTTGGTCGTGACTCCGAGCCTACGTTATACAAGCCGAGCTACCCTGGCTCTTCCATCACGGACATTATCTACGAAACCTCGGCTGCAAAGCCTCCCGCGCCCTCCGAAAGCCTCTACCGCGAACTGCTAGCTTTCTCCGACAAGAGCCCGGCTGGAAACACACCAACACTCGACGCGGACCACTCTCAAGCCTGCTTCTCTGGTCTCGTACACCCCACAGACAGCTCATACGCCTCTCGCTATCTCGCCGGCATCGTTCCTTACCCGTCGCTCCCTACCGTAGGCTCCGTCGTCCCCTCAAGCAAGAGCCTTGTCGATCTTCTCAATCTCAGTTCTAGCTCCAGCAACTCCTTCTTCTCATGTTCAAGTTACTTCCCATCAAGCGAAAGTCTCGTTCGAGAAATGAGGACTGCGTCTATCTCTGATGCCATCCTACGATCTCGGCAACAGTAATCTTGACTGGGGCTGTCTGTCGAGTCTCGTCTATCCCATCCATCATGCCAGTCGACTGGAGCGAGTTGAATAACGAAATTCGACCGTGACTTGCGCATGTCAATCAAGTCCTCGATCTCCCTGGACCGCACGCCAAATGTGAATGAAAGCATCTACTGTCCGCTGGCACTGAAACGAAGCCCTTGCAACCCTCATAATCAATTCCTCAAGACCCTTCGCATCCCGCCTGTACCCGTCCTCGAGCTCGGACTCTACTAGTGTCATCCCCTTCCATATCATACCCTAATTCTCGTCAGAATCGATAATCTTAATCTCTCAATCGCCCTGTCAGTATTCGATACATTCATGATCAATGACAGCATACGTATGCATGCGATAACCTCTTCACCCCCTTCTCGTCATGACGGATGATCGAGCCAGCATATCAGCCCGAGGTGCCTACTCTGGTACCCCGAATAAATCTGATAAGTACACAGACAGACTCTGCCGTGTGCCTGATTCAATTAACAATGCGTGTCAAGTCGTGTCTACAAGAGTAGATTCACTGACGTCCCTCAGTAGAGTAAGTAGACCTCGCGGGAGTTTCACGGACTTTCAGACGGGAGCGCGGGCCACTGACCCGGTGGCCACCTGCTGATGCCAGTGAGAGAGTGAGAGATAACTTAGTTTAGTATACAAAGCTACGTATACATGCCGAGGGTCTTCGTGGTCTCAGGACACTTTCACTTATCAAGTCTTAGTACAGCTTGGCGTTGTTGAGGTCACAAAACTTGAGTAGAAGCTAGAGATGCAGAGGGAGAGAAGAGCTATGGATATCGGTAAAAAGGTAGAGCGAAAAACGAGAATCAAAAAAGGAAACAAGGAAGGAAGGAATGAGAAGGAGGGCCAGAGAGCAAATAGCGAAGAGGTCAGGTAAGGGTCTACAGGCTACAACGGAACGTGATGGGATGGGATGAGGTCGATCGGGTGGTGGGAGGTGAGACGAGTAGTAGGGAGTATGGAAGAGAGTAGGGAAGGAGAAGGAGAGGGAAGGGAGAGGGAAGGGATACATGAATGGGAATGGGATGAAAAGACACAACCGTCGCATAGTGTACAACCGTCATCGTACTCTCGGTTTCTGCTTTATTTTCCTCTGTTTCCTCCGACATGGGAGCGTAGCGTAGTAGTCATGATACATCGTTTGTCGTCTCTGTGTCTGTCTGTCTCATCTGCGAGACAGCGAGCGGGCGAGGGGTCTGTGTTCGTGATGGAATGGCGTGGGGATCTTGGATGCAGGCTGGTAGCTAGATCCAAGGCCTGATTGGATTGACCAGGCTGGCTACCGGAGATGTGATATCTTCGTGGATGGGCATCTTCAATCCTTGACGATGCCCTTCTCCCTGTACCACGCCTGCAACCACTCCTTCGCCTCCTTATACTCCACCCTCCCCCGTCTGAGGCACTCGGTGATCTTCTCCAACGCAACCTTCTCGCTGAGGTCGATCTTCTTTTCTTCGTCGCGTCGTTGTCCGTAATGCTGGATCTTCTCACATGTCGCTTGCACCCGTGCGACGCCCAATGCGGCGGATGAGCCTTTCAGGTAGTGCCCTAGGCTGGACAGCGCGCTGAGGCTCTGTTCTTGGCTGTTGAAGATTAAATCGGAAGACGTCAGCGCGAGAGAGATCAAGCGGGAGTGCGTGTGTGAAATGACGACGCACAGTTTCGCCTCCATGTCCGTGAATGCCTGCTCTGCCTGCTCGAAATACTGCCATACCATCTCCGACGAGAACTCCATGTCTTCGTCCTCGTCCAATTCGAGGATCTGCTCGAAGGTGTCCATGTCGACCACTGGCAAGTCCGACTCTTCTTCTGGCTGGGAAGATGACGCCTCCACAGCTGCTACCTTTGGCTGCACGTACGGTACAACATCAGCATATCGCCCAACACACACGATCGCAGAGCAGATCGCCACGTACCTTGTCATCGGTCGTCTTTACAAGTTCTGGTGAGGGAGAGCGCGCCTTGGCAGCTGCCTTCGCCGCTGCGCCCGACGTTGGATCTACTGGCTTGCCATTGACCGCCGCCGTCGACGATGTAGGTGCCTGCGACTTTGCCCTGGGTATGTCAGCGGGCGCGGTGGGTCTGGGGGAGGGAGGGACGGAGAGACGGGACATGATGACGATGGACGTGCAGGATTGTCCCGCTGCGTCGAATTTATGTACCCTCGCCCCCGTACCCTGATGATTATCTCTGCCTGCCATAAAAGGGAACTATATCCGTCATGGGCTCCAGTCTCGCTCCCGCCGGCACAGGTCTGGGCTCCCGCAACCGCCTTGTTGCGCTGTTCTGTTGGCGAGTCGTGTTCATCTAAAACAACAGCACACATCTCCAGCTTCAATTTACGACTGACAGCTCAAACATCGACAATTGAGAGAGGTGGCGATGACAATAATTGACTTGTTATGCAGCAGACGCCCGCCTTGCATAAGCAGGTCGTCCCCCCAATATGGAAACACACTTCACCCACGCTGCCCACCCCAGACTCGGACTCCTCGTTGTTCTGTTGCAATTGCCTACCCAAGTGGCGTCCCGCTTACGACCACACTACAAATTATCTCCTCTTCCTGTGCGCATTCGTAAAGCACGACGCGACCTAGAAGTCCCCCACAAACACGGACGTTGTCCCGCTGGCATCTTCCTCATCTTTTTCGCTGCGAGCCGCCGAGCTGCCGGGCTGCTATCCATCCATCGTTCTGCTGACACTCTCCTTTGCCGCAGGACGGCAGCGAAGTGGCGTTGCCCCGTGTCTGCTCGTGTTCTGTGCGTAACTCCCGTTGGCATTCGGATAATGTGGGGTCTCCGTCGTGAGTGTTTTCTGGTGTCATAGATACTCGACGGCTGCAGGCCTCATTGCGAGCTTCAAAGCCCGAAGCCGAGCATGTCTCTGCGGTTCCCGAGAAGTGGTACTTCAAAGGAGGATATTACAGATAACGGAACAGCCAGCCATCTGAATTCATGCATGTTCGATGCCCTCGGACTTTGGCTATGATCAGGTACCAGGCCGTCGAACCTTGCACCAGCGATCTTCCATTCGTCCTTTCGAAGCATTGAGAGGCTCCACGAGGCAGAATTATCTCGTGCGGCCTGTCAATCAGGCTCATTGACAAGAAGAACTCTGCAGACAGGAAATACAGACGAATCCAGCCCTGGCGGCCACGCTTACCTGACCGTTCGGACTCGCACGTCACGTCAACACGGACACTTTGTGATCAACAAACAGGTTTGAGTGTTGAACGTTGATAGCGGGGTGCCGATCATGCACTACACCAGGTTCGGTAAGTCTTGCTTAGATCCTCGTCCTCGTTCACTCTTTCTGCTAAGATCAGTCACCGTGCACGTGTAGAACCTCATAACCACTTTCAGACTTGTACAGCCTTGCTCAAGGGATACGTACTTCGAGCTTCAGGATCCAGAGCTCGCCAGAGCTGTGTTCGTACTTAGGCACGCCGTATTTGAGGTACGATCGTCTTTTCATAGCCACAGTCTAACTCGAAGCTAATCTCCGTCACTCGATCTCAGGGAACGCAACTCCACGCCACTGCAAAAGCGTGCAGTATCGTACGTTCAGTCAATCCGAGTCGTTAATCACGGACTGTACACACAGCACCTACTAACGACACCTTGCTTGAATCGACAAACGTCAAGGATTGTTGATCCGAGTATCAGTGGATCATCTCCGCCTCGAAGACCGTGACTGTCCATCGCCGTATGTATGTGCTCACTTTCATCTGCCATTGACAAGTGTCAGTTCCACTGATACTAACTTGAAATAGTGCACTGATAATTTGCTCGAACTACAGAACTTGCAAGATTATTGATCCGAGTATCTCCGACTCGAAGACTCGGACTCTCCATCGCCATACAGCATGTATTTACTTACATCTGTCAGTAGCACCACTAATGCATTGGTCCCAGGGCCCAGGGTTAGCAGCATCGCCAGAGCAGACATCCTTTGTCGTTGTCCTCATCATTCGATTACTATTGTCACGGGTACCAGGTAACTTCAAACCTCGCACTAACGATCATTGGCCGAGGCACTGTGATGTCCAACTCGTGGTCGAGTTTGAGCCATATCGAGAAGCCTGACGACCTTCAAAGCTTCAACCTCCAACCGTCTCCGTCCTATTCTCCTCTTGTACTTCTACTACGATCAACCGCACCCATCAGGCCTCAGGCCCTGACTGCATAGAACGTGATACAGTATCATCGCAATATGGAATAGAAATACATCGGTATGGCCAGGTTGTTTTAACCTAATCGGGTAGGTGTAAACCTGGTGGCGCTCCGAGCGATCAACTTCAAGTTCTTTCTTTCAGATCGCCTTCATCGTGCATGCGCATGAGTAGTAAAGCAAGTTTGCCGTCAAGCTGTACAGCACTAAGAGCGTAGCTCGCGAGCCGGTGCTCGTATAGTACGAGCAAAGCCCTGCGAAGCCCTCTCTCAACGAAGAAGTCAAACGATATCAACACTTGCAGTAAGACTGACACTTGTCTCGCACTCATCACACCAAAAGCGTTTGCGTATGGTACAATTTCTATTCGTTTTCACCTTCCAGACTAATTACGAAGTAGCTACAACTTTCAACTTGTACAACAATGAATCTTATACATTCGAACTTGGCTTCCACCTTTCTTTGCAAATTACCGTATGAGAGCGTCTATGGGGATATATCAGAGGGCGTCGACGACGGTGAACGCGAAACGTTGAATAGACGTCGACGTCGGAAGCGCATTCCTCCTCTATAGGGGTTGGAAGAGTGCACCACCTTTTTAGAGGGCACCGTCCTTCTTGGCGGCGTAGGCCAAGAGATCGACGACACGGCGGGAGTAACCCCACTCGTTGTCGTACCAGGCGATCAGCTTCACGAAGTTGGGGCTGAGCTGGATACCGGCGTCGGCGTCGAAGATCGAGGAGTTCTCGTTGCCGGTGAAATCGGTGGAGACGACCTTCTCGTCGGTGTAGCCGAGGATACCCTTGTGGGTGGTCTCGGAGGCCTCCTTGACGGCGGCCTTGATCTCCTCGTAGGTCGCGCCCTTCTCAAGACGGACGACGAGATCGACGACGGAGACATCGAGAGTGGGTACACGGAAGGCGAGACCGCTACAGGGAAGATGTCAGTCAACATATATGCAATAAAAGGATACGATAACACGTACGTGAGCTTGCCGTTGAGCTCGGGGATGACCTTGCCGACGGCCTTAGCAGCACCGGTGGAGGAGGGGATGATGTTGTTGTTGACGGAACGACCACCACGCCAGTCCTTGTTAGAGGGACCATCGACGGTCTTTTGGGTGGCGGTGGTAGCGTGGACGGTGGTCATCAAACCCTCAACGATACCGAACTTGTCGTTGATAACCTTGGCGAGGGGCGCAAGGCAGTTGGTCGTGCAGGATGCGTTGGAGATCTAGATCAAAAAGGATCTACGTCACTATCTAAACAAGTCACAGGCACCGGATGAACTTACAACAGTGTACTTGGGGTCGTACTTCTCGAGGTTGACACCGACGACGAACATGGGTGCGTCAGCGGAGGGAGCAGAGATGACAACCTTCTTGGCACCACCCTTCAAGTGGGCGGAGGCCTTCTCGACGGTGGTGAAGACACCAGTGGACTCGACGATGTAGTCGGCACCGGCAGATCCCCAGGGGATGTTGGCGGGGTCCTTCTCAGCGAAGACGGTGATAGCCTTGCCCTCTACGTAGAGCTTGCCATCCTTGGCCTCAACGTGGCCCTTGTAGCGTCCGTGTACCGAGTCGTACTTGAACATGTAGACCTGGAAAATTACCGATCAGTCTTAAATCCGATGTCTGTCAAGGGAAATAGATCGCACCATGTAGTCGAGGGCAATGAAGGGGCTGTAGATAGTGCGCGGGGTTAGACGATGCTCAATGTCGGTAGATCGGCAATACGCACTCGTTGACTGCGACAACCTCGACGTCGCCGTGGAGGAGAGCATTACGGAGGACAATACGTCCGATACGACCTGTTTAGAGATGATCAGCAGCAGCTCTATGACAAGCTTTAGACTACAAAACGTACCGAAACTGTGATTAGGAAAACGCAAGGGCAATTCTCAAGATCAGTACGCGACTCCTGGTTGGACGACAACCGGTTGTAAACTTACCCGTTGATGCCGACTTTGACCTAGAGAACAGAGAGAACAAGTTAGGATGCGAGCTCGCTGTGGTGAACGATGCAAAAGACACTCACTGCCATTGCTTGTTGTGGATAGGAGGTGTTGGGGGTGTTGGGGAGAGAGTGGATGGACGCGACGGCAGGTATATATACACTTTCGTCATCGATATCTAAAGATCACCCATGCCACATTCGGAGTTATCAGCCAAAAATATTCCGCAGATTGCGCCAAGGGCCAATCCAGAGCGCTGCCTCGACTAGCAACTCTGATTCGAATCTAGCCAGGAATTCGGCTCTAGAGCGTCGACCGCATAGCATCTCCTCCTTGACGTTGCTCTCGGTCGTGGTCGACGCCTGTTCGACATGCTCCCAGTCTTCGCCAGGCCAATCGTAAAAACTTCGCAGAGAGCTGGCGCAGCCTAGCATGATGGCTATCGGTCGTCCGCGTCTCTGCAGTTTTGTCAGAGTCTGACAAACGTGTCTGCGCTCCGCTACACCGCCCTTCGCCTAGCCCGACATAAAGCCAGAATGTTTTGTTTTGTTTTCCTTATCTGGATAATCTCACAAATGTACTGCAGCCTGCGATGGTAATGATGAGAACCAGCCAGCAGAATCTAGCACTGTGGAGGTTCACCATGGTGCGGCTAGAGGGGTACCCACATGCGATGAGCCACACGGTGGCATCCAATGACAATCCGTCCTATCCTCTCGGCGGACGCTTTGCGCCATCTCCTGCCATCTCTCCATCCGCAACACCCATGTCATGCCGACCATCCGATCTCCGAGCTCTCGTCTAGGCCCGCCCTACGCCTGTCCACTCCCATTCGAAATTCGGTGCTACAGGCCGTCAATATAGGAGGCCATGGTGATTCGGCTTCTGGATATGTTTTCGTGTGTTTCTATGGAATGAGATGTGAGATCGCTTCGCTATCTATCGTGCAGTGTATGTCTCGCGCCGATTACTCCTACGCCGCAGCCTTGTCCTGAGAGTCATGCCGCAACAATTTCGGTACGCTATTGAAAACGCATTCCGAATATATCAACGCTTCGCAAGAAGAACACCATCTGGGAGTAATGATAGGAGGCTACAGCTTATCAATCTCTTGCACGATAATCTTCCCATACCTACGACATAAACGAGTCATTCGTCGTACCATCGTCTATCATCACATGTCGAAACGGCTTACGACGGCCATACAGAAAGCACGAAGAACGCGGCGGCCATTAGAGCATCGGAGGCATCGCCTTCAGACAGACGGTCTCAGGCACCAGGCGCGTGTCGAGCGAATACCCAAAGAGGCAGTTATAGTGCTACGCCCCCCGCCACAACCGACGATACATCGCACACGCCATGAGGTTCATGAATGCTGGACAAATAAAACTCATAATAGTCATCTTCTTCTCGATAATAACGTACAGATCATAATAAGTAAACAGACTCGATCCCATCTGCGTACCCCATACTAGTAAATCTGACAACATTCTTCGGGAACATCCCACGGAGCGAATCTTTGTAGAATCGCAAACATAGCCGAAAACCGGGTACATGTCACGGAATGCACAACACCATTCGCACCTTCGAGCTGCCCGTGATATACGAACACTATACTCGGACTTGTACGGGCGCCCGCGCATTCCGCGTTCAACGTCTCTGTCTCCTGCCCTCGCCGACGGGCACGCTATGTTGGTGTAACATATAGCCATTGAAGCGGTGAGTAAATATAACAAGGCCTACTTTGCTGAGAGATCTTCGAGCGGTGAGAGGCCCCTCCGAGGAATGCTTGAGGCGGAGGCGGGCTCGCGGCGGAGTACATGGGTCTTTGCAGGTATATTTAAACGGGCGGATCAGCGTGTCTATTTGAGAATAGCCAGACCGGGATGGCCATACACCGTGATAACCATGTTCAATATCATACCGGACGTACATGTTGCGTTGTGCACATGAAGATGAACGCAAATAGTCGGGTTGACAGGACAGCGGATACTGCGAAGCCAACGCGACGGGGTCCGGATGTGCAGCTTCATCGAGTCGAGGCAACGCTGACAGTATTCTCGAGCGTCCACGATCCATGACACGGCGAACAGAACATGGCGCGACTATATCCATTATCGCGTGAAAAACCTATTAGATACACAATTAACTTATCGATACAAAACATTCATGCAGCACACTACCCAAAAACCTGTCTCCAGCCGTCATCCGCTACAAAATAAACAGACAGTTACACCATCGTTTCGCTCGAGCTCGTATCAGGCGAGACAGCGTGAGCCCGCGCATGTTCGTGCTGAGACGTGGGACGAGAATGTCCTCCTTCATGCGACTGATCATGGGTATACTCCGACTCCGAGCGGGTGCTGCCATGGGAGAAGCGCGATGCAGGTTTTGGGGCGTAAGGTGGGACGGACTCTTCGGGCTCTCGGACGATGTAGCCTGCGCAGCGAACAGACACAGCATTCGTCAGTCTACCTAAAATCTCGAATGACCAAGTAAAGGAGAGAAAGAATTACTCACCTTGCTCGGCAGCGGCCATCTCTGCTTTACGCCCAAAGCCTAATCCTTGTTTCTGACTCGACAAACTGCCCGACCGCCACGGCGCCTTTTCGTCGTACGACCCGCCAGTGAATGACGCGTTTTGTTGTGGGAACGCGACATTATACACAGGCATCTTGCCAGTGGTGGGCAGAGCGTCCTTGTCACCCTCACGCCATTTCCTGATGCTTCTCTTGACTTTGACGCGCTCGCGGAAGATGAGTCCAAGGAGGATGTTGAGGCAGCCCACGGAGAAGACGAAGAAGGCGGAGACGAGGGGGAACTCTTCCACGTGGTGGGAAAGGACGGCGGCACCGAGGAGGCATTGGATGACACCCAGTGCGCCGAGGCCGAAGGAGGGGCCGAGAACGGGGAAGAAGGCTTCGAAGAATCGCTCGGGCCATGAACATTCAGAAAATACGCACACCACTGACTGCGCGATGACGAGCAGGGAGTTGAGTACGGCCCAGAATGCGCCAGCTGGCTGGTTAGGCACGGTACTGCCCCTATAGAGGTGTTAGTTATGAACGTTACAAACATGTGAATGGGGGCGTACTCGATGTAATCCGTGTCGACCTCGGTCGAGTTGGTGGCAGAGTCATCTGACTTGCCGGCCGCAACGAAGCGGTTGACGGCCTTAATATCGTCAGCCATAGTCACTACGCTGCTCGAGAAGAGCAGCAATAAGGCTATGATGCTGATAACGCGTACAGCGTTCAAAAAGATGAAGAGATCTGCAATGAATGCCTGTCAGTGCTGTCCGCGGGATAACGAAGTGGATGAGTATGTACATCCTCGTGCGTTGACCATCTTATTCAGACGTTTCTATAGTGGATACTAGAGTCGTTATCTGCGTAGAGAATATAAGCTGTTGCAAGCGATGGGTGCCGGCACCAAGAGAGCGTGAAGTTGAGTGAACGGGAGAAGAGAAAGAACGTGTGCTCGTGCAGTCGTAGGACAAGACAAAGTGTGCCACTGGCCACGAGAAAGAGAGCGTCAAGCCCTATGAGACACGAGCAGGCAGGCCAGCACAAGGACTCAGGACGACTGGGGGGTGAAGATAATGCTGGTCTTCGCGTGGAGGCCTTATGTATCGACTCGCTGTTAGGCAATTTCCCATTGTTTAAACTTGCCACGCTCTTGATTCTTGGACCTTCTCTCAGCACGCCGTCATCGCGTATCCATTGTCAAAGCATTGGGAGAACAAAAAGCAGCTTGAAAGAGTACAATGGTGGTCGTCGGGGAGCAAGTCGGGGACACACAACCATCAACTCGTTTATGTTAAGCGCTTATCGCACGTGGCAATTTATTGTCCTTCATTTAAGGTAGGTGTGGTATCCATTGACTTCGCTTCGCATTGGAGATGTAAATTGTCGAAGTACATCATGCCAAGTCACTACAGCCGTTGCAGGTCGTCCGCCAATTTCACAGAGCTTCATTCGCAGGACGAACAGTCCTCAGCCACAGCTTGATTTAGAGGCGCCCAAGTTGCTGATACAAGTTTCTTGTTCTTCCAAGTACTATGTAGGTGGCGATAAGGAGGTGATGATAAGGAGGTGATGGTAGGCATAGGTGAAGTGGTCAGCGAGTGTCGAATATCCCACTGAGAGTCAAGTGTAGATGACGCCAGCGGTCAAACTTCTACATACGCTGGCAGCGCGACTGATCATATAGGTATATTCGTACCGATTAAATTCATACAGTCAACATACAGTATCAACTTTCTTCGCTATAGGTATTGATTAATATCAGCACTGCTACATATACAGATCCCTCACATGCTAGTAGTCCTTGTACCTCGAATGAATATAAGCAGGAGATGGTATACGGTAGCCGTGATCTGCATTCACGCGGCGGATGACGCCCGTAGACAGGCTTGCTCAGGACTACCATCTCTAAACTCTTCGTTTTGCTTGTGGCTCCTCTCACACACTTGACCTGCCCTTGAGCAAAGCCTGGTGGACTCTGCTGTTGGCTGGGACCGACTAGAGATCTGTCTCAAATCCGCTCAAAGCCTCGCACACGACTTATACCCTGACATACTGAGGCGGTACAATTAGAACGATAACGACCCTTCAAGACTCGAACTTCCTTCAGAACCATGTCCAGACGAACAGTAGGGTCGAGGAGAAGCTATGCCGGCTCTATGCACCAGAGACATGGCTCTAAGATCAGGGTCACCGATGACGACCTAATGAAGTGCGCGCAACTCATATACATTCCTCTGATTGGTGTTAACACCTGGTTCTTCATGGTAGCTACGTGTTTCGAGTAGCGTGAGTTTAATACTTCTCGTGCTTCATTTACGATCGGCTTGGCTAAATAAATGCAACAGTCTATTGAGCTATCAGATGCAACCCAAGGTCGAGCCACAAGCGCAGCCGGAAACACCTAAGGAGCAGCGCGACTATTCGTCACGGCTTTCCGGTGCCATAACAGGATCCATTGTATCGATAGGAGATGTGTTCAAGGATTATCGGGATGGAACGAAGGCGGTACGGTTCCCCAAGGAACTGTTGAAAGTACTGGAGCAGAAGTTGCAGGATATTGCTATGGGCAAGGATCCAGCGTACGCCCCCCTGCTTAATCCTCTTGTTTTGTGGCTTAGCTGACGTCGAGCAGATATTCTGACCAACTCATTCGGAGAACGATGGCCGTCTTCTATGGGCAGGTGAAGGAAGAGCACTTCCGCAAACAAATGAAGGAGAACAGGAAGATCGAGGAGATGATCCTTATGTTTGCAACGAACGCCACGAACGTCTTGAGGAAGGAACCTACGTTAGCGGGGGATGGATGGAAAGTTGAACTCAATAGCCATATCGCTCAGTTCATCAAGCTTCTGCGCGATTGCCTGCAGAAAATCAGTCACGTATCAAGCGAACTCACGGCGAGACTAGACATGTATGCGGCGAAGCTGGCACCTTCCACAACCTCTGCACCGTCGTACAGCGACTCAGGCTACGACTCCTCCTCCACCACCCGTGACTCCGTCTCATTAAGCAAGCGGATTAGCACTAGTGTTAACGACATGCCCCTGGTTCTCACCGCATCGAAGTTGTTCAAGCTGCCTGTTGACCAGGTACAACGAGAGATCGACGAGTTACGGAAATACTGCCACGAGAAAGCAGCGCTCCAGGATCTGAAGGTATGTCTTGTGCGCACCTAACGCGCAAGCATCACTCAATGTAACACTTGCACAGATGTGTCTCAAGAACATCAACGCGGGCGCGCCGTTCCCAATGCGACGAGAAGACTTCGATAGCGAAGCCGCTTGGCAATACTGGCGCACGCTCGAAACCTCACACCTGTCACAACTCATGGTCGTGATGGTGCAATTCAACCCGGAACTCGCAAAGTCGACTCCACCAGATGCGCTGCCCTCATCACAAGCCTCTGGCGGTCGACCCGGATCGATATACAGCCAATATTCCAGTCGCGACTCAAGCTACCAGCCACAACGGCACACCTCCTCCGCCAGCCGAATCTCGAATCGTCTGAGCATCTCTGGCGGCTTCAGCCCAAGCGACCCTGAGGCAGCCGGCCTTGAGGTGGGCGACGACGATGATGTACCCGTCGGGGACAACTTTACTTTCATACCACCCAACCCGCGCAAGTACTACAAGCGTCTTCTCGAGTACTGCATCGCTGCGGATCTGGAGGCGATGCTGAGCGACACGGTCGGGGATGATGACGAAGTTTCACTGGGCATCTTGTCGCCTCCGCACATTGAACTTATCAACGAATGCGCGCTACGGTGGAGGATTGGCCAGCCGTACCGTGCGGCGTGCTTCCTAGATATCGTGAAGAGTTTCTACGAGCGGAATGAGGTACCTTTTGAGTGTATACCCGAGGCGCTGCAGACTTTGTCGAAGGTCATGCACGAGATCGAGCTGGATAAGTGGCCCGTACAAGACGTGCGTACTCTTCCATGATATGTATTATGCACTCGTGCTAACTTTGTCCTCCTGAAGCACGACTACCTCTGCCAAATCTACGGAAGCTTATTCAATATCTTCCTCTCATGCTTGTACCACGCCATGGACAACCTCCCGAACCTGAAGCCCGCAGATGTCGAGCCCTACCTGCAAATTCTCGAGATTGTACGAGATAGCAGGCTACTCGAACGTTTCGATGTTGATGTGACTGCTAGGATGGCGGATGTGCAGGAACAGATACGGTCGGTGTCTGGGCGGTGGTATGACGAGAAGAAGCGTGAGCTGTATGCGGCTCCTGGGGTTAACAAGGCTCTCCCGCTGCTTCTGCTGACGGACGAGATGGAGAAGTCTGCGAAGCTCCTTGACAAGCGGTTCCCTGAGCCTATACTAGGGTAAGCGCAAATTTATGGCGCATCTCGCTGGAAGATGCTGAATACTACGATAACAGACAGCTTGACATAGTCGCTCTCTATGTGGAGATCGTCGTGCCGTTATATCTACAAGACTTGGACGCATCGAGTAAACGTCTCTTTGAAGATTCAAGAAATGGTCCGACGCCGGATATTCCCATACAAGACATCTTTTCACTTTATCGACGATCCAAGACTGTCTTAGGGATGTACAAAGCATTCTGCCCCGAGTTAGTATTTCATGTGTATGCAGATATGCCCAAGCTGACTCCTCGCTTCTTAGAGGAGATGCTGACTTCGACCTGTCCGGTTTCTTCGAGCCATACGTACAGCAGTGGCTTATTGATACGGATAACAAGACGAAGCAATGGGTACAGGCGGTGAGCATTTCTCGCTATCATTGTTCACACAGGTGTGCTTATTCGCGATTAGGCAATCGCAGCAGACAAGGTTCGTCGATCCGCATGCATCTCATTTATCTCGCAATTTAATATAATCGCAGTTCCAAGCCGAAGGCACGGAAGGCTACAGTTCTTCCGTGATCGACTTGTTTGACTCTCTGCGAAGTCCGGTCAATTTCTTGACGGATCTCGAGTGGACTGACGAGTTGAAAGAAGCGGAATTCTTTACAAGCTTGTCGAAGGTATACACAAAACGGCTTTGACATCATACGGTGAACTGACTTATGACATGACCAGACCATCAGCAAGGCGGTCGAGTTCTACTGTCGCAGCGTGGAAGAGCTCTTCATGGCAGAAATGTTCCCTCGGCCAGCGGACTACCTCCAACCACAGAAATCCTCCGCCTGGCTAGAGAAAGCCAAACAACTGGCGAACTCTTCCGAGAAGAAAATCGAGCCGTTCACATTCCAGCCCGAGTCTTGCGTGAAGCTCAATAACGTAGAGTCGGCGCGTCGTTCACTGGATAATATGTACGCCCAAATACAAGCCGATAAGAAGGCGGAGATTATGGCCAATCAAGTCCCTTCAGAGAGAACCTCAAATGTGCAGCGGTTCTTATTCACCGTCAAGATTTGTATGGCCGAGGGTCTTGTTCCGTTGGACAGCAGCCCCTCCTCGAGGCTGGATACCTTTGTCACGTTGAGTGATGAGCAAGGCAATCGCCTTTCGAAGACTCGAACCATCTATGAAACGCTCTCTCCGCGATGTACGTAGCTTACCCTGATGTATTATTCGCATATTAACGATTACTATAGGGGATGAAACCTTCGATATCTCTGTCGAGAAACCGCTGTGGTTGATGGTTAGCGTTCGAGACCGCGCCCTCATAGGCAAGCACGACACTGTGGGACGCGCTTACATTTGTCTTGATCCTCGCCGTTACGGTGACTTCTTGACTCACGATCTCTGGCTGGACCTGGACGACGGCCATGGGCGTATCCTGCTGCGGATAAGTATGGAGGGTGAGAAGCACGACCCGCAATTTTACTTCGGTCGAGCTTTCCGTTCCCTGAAGCGTGCCGAGAGCGATATGGTGCGAGTGTTTGTCGACAAGGTCAGTTCGGTAGCGAAGGCTTTCATTCTTAGGTCATTAACATGCTATCAGATCTCACCCTTCGTGCGACAAAACGTATCCAGGACGGTGTTGAAAACGCTGACTCGATCGGGCACACTTAGCATCGACTACAACAAGGCCCTTGGTGGCGTTCGAGAGTTCTATCGTTCCGCTCTGGGTACGAACAACTCCGAAGTACAGATCCCGCTTCCATCGTCCGAGAAGCCTCGAATACGCCCGGAGGAGCTGACCGACGTGGAAATCGAGGCAGCTATCACGCCTGTATTCGACTTCTTCGACGCGAACTTGCCCACGCTGAACACGTACTTGAGCGATGCGACCAAGGACACAGTCATGATCAAGGTGTGGAAAGAGATCCTCAACGTCATCGAAGGGCTGTTGGTACCTCCACTGTCTGAGAAGACTAGCGACATGAAACCTCTGACGGACAAGGAGGTGGACATCGTCTTCAAGTGGCTGAAGGTGTGCATAATGGCGAATACGTTGAGCTCCTCACTAAAACGTCTATTCTAGTTCCTAAGAGACTACTTCTATGCGGGTGGAGAAGGGCCTGTTCCTTTGGAGTCGCTACAGAATCAGAAGTATCGCGATATACTGTCCATTCGGCTATACTACGATTGGCATACGTGCGTCTTCCGCGGTCAACTATTCTATTCGTCACTTCACTGATACAAACCTATTCTAGTGATGCACTCATGGAGGAATGTGTGCGCATGATGCAACAAACTCTGCGAGCATCACCTTCCGTGAAGAAGCGTGCGAAGAGTGTGTACTCTCAGCGAAATCTGGGGACTATCAAGGACCGCAAAAGGGAGAAACAGCAAGAGAAGGAAGTCTCCAATGGGGAGACCATTCTGCGAATTCTCAGGATGCGGTGAGTATCTCTAAGCGACGAATGACCGGATGAAGTCTAATAACGTCTCACAGACCCGGCACGTCCGACTTCATTCAGCAGCAGCTGCATACTATCAATAGCTTACAAGCTGAACGTGAGGCACAGGCTCGTGAAGCGCAGCAACGCAAGCTGCAACGTCCACGTCACCAACAGCAACAATCTGTGATACCACCTGTTCCCTCCATACCTGCCATTCCACCCGTACCTCCTGTTCCCCCGGCGAAGTAGTCTTCTTGAGGTTTTTGTTTATCATGGCTCTGGACTTCTTCCCCTACATCCTCTTTTTTGTAATATTTGTTTCAACTTTCCGCGCCTTGCTCTTCACGTCTTCGATATGCTCATGCCAATCCAGCGTCTCACTGCCAGTATAGCCTGCTTCTTATAAGTAATACTGCACACAAGCTCAAGCTCAAACTGCACGTCTGATCAAAAGACACTGGCAAACACTTGGGCGGAAGCTTCATTACACGTATTGTGTCGATTTCTTCGGACACCTAATGTGCTGCTCGTAGTATCGTACTATGGGTCTACGGATTATATCCTGCCACAGGTGAGGTGATTTCAACTCCATTTCGCCGTTCCGTCGGCGGTAACGAGCGTCCAAATTCCTGCCCTTTGGGGTAACTGCCTCTGGGCTCCTTCGACTTGAACTTGAAGTTCAAGCCCTGCGCATAGTCGTCACCAGCCACTGTTTTGTCCTTCTGCCAATCGTACACAAATGCGTGCGAATATATGCTTGTTGACTGCTTTGCGAATGCACGTGCCGTGAGGGAGTCCGTCGGTCCAGATTGAAACGAACCACCATCGGGAACTTCCCTGAAACATTTCGTCGCCATACACCGTAGCATAATGTGTACATAGGGCGTAGAAGGGCCTGTAAGGCATGTAAGTCGTAGAATGCGTGAACCGTCGGGTCAGAGCCTACGCGCGTCGCACACACTCGCGGTACAGGGCGTATAAGCTCGTATAAGCTGACACGGGCCTTACGCGCCGCGGTGAGCTGGTTCAACTTTCAGCTTGCTGTGATGACATACACGATCTCGGCACACTTATACGGATGCAATACAGAATCAAAATATGGCATTCAATCGCAAATACAGAAATATATCGAGGCTACTCTATTTGGCACATAAGGAATACTCAGAATCAGATGGCGCTGGTGGACGCGGTAGGTTCGGATGGTGGTATAGCAGGAGGCAAGTCGCGATCCCGACGCGATAGCGCCTTTAACCGTTCAAGGCTTGTCATGGGTCTGTTGATGGCTTCTGACTCGTCTGCGTCTCCGAGGTCTAGATCGTTTGTGTCTTCTATCGCGTTACCGAGGACTTTCCTAATGAAGAAGTTAATAGTTGTCCCCGATACACCAGTCAAACGTGCAGCACTAACCTAGTAAACCAGTCAAGAAGGCCCTTGCGCTGGGCTTCGGTCATGGTATTCTCGATGTGATCAATCAAAAGGTGATAGAATGTTTTGTAAGGCCATGAACTGGAGGACTTGATCCTCGCCTTGGTTTTCGCGCGGAACTCCTTCATGTCACCTATACGGAACACCTTTTGGTCGCTTAAGGCATGTCGTACCTACCATGAGTGATGGTGAGTAGTCAAACAAGTCCGTTGCAGTACCAGAGCACAAATTCTTACTTACCATAACAGCCGCCATAGCGATGCACGCCGGAGTGATTGTGTCGATGCCCCAGGTGTCTGCTCGAGCCTTGCTATTCGCCGAATCGGCGCCGAACACTGTGCTTGCGGCCTGCATCTTGAGTGCTGCTTCCGGGCCATATAAAAACAGGGTTACGGCCTGCGAATCACGATGTATGTCGATACCTGATGCCATCCTTGGATAATTGCAAAAGATTACTCACCTTTAGAACCCAGTCGCTTCGGAAGATGAGGGTGACGAACTGGTCGTCGTCCTCGAGATCCGCGTTGTCAGGCCACAAGTACCGGGGAAAATGATCAGGTCCGATGGGATATTTAATGTACTCGCAATCTCGCAATCCTTGACGAACTCTATCTGCGGATTTAGCTAGGTATGAATGGGCAACAGAGTACGTACTTTGGGTCCTTGTAGTCAAGATCAACCGGACATAGGAGAGCGCCGGTTTGAAGATGGTGAAACCCGTGAAAGTCCTTCGGGATTGTACTGAGCTGAGGCTCAAACGTATACCATTTGTGAATGTGACTTCTTGTAATGTTCGCAAGGGCTGAGTGAAGATCCTTGCGACTGTCGTGCATCTATAACTCAGATGTTTGATCAGTAGCGTGCTGCCGCATCTCGGAGGTACCTACTGCTGCTGACAAGGTTGCCATTCCGGTCTCGCCGCCAGCTATGATGCGGGCCTTTATGTCAGGTAGAATTTTGAACAGAGCACAGCCCAGGTTGTAAAGCTTCGCATCACTAGCCACAGACATGAGTTCCTGTCACAGATGATAGTTGCGAGCGGAGTTCTCACTGAGGTAGAAGACCGGCCGGAGCGAGGTCACCATGTTGAAGCCTGAGTTGAATAGCCTTGCGAATCTCCCGATACATGTCGTACATGAGGCCAAATTGTTGGCCGGCCATGTCAACGACCTTCCTGTGTATAAGATCAACATGATGATATACCGGCATACTACTACTGTGGCGAGACCTTACTTGTTAGCTGTCTTTATCTTCTTGGTGGCTGGCTGTTGCTCGTCGTCGTCACTGTCGGTTGCGTAGCCCCCATTGCCACGAGGGCGCGTATTGCCGACAGTCAGCTGCGCCATAGCCGGAGGGGAATTTTGAACCGGTGATGGCGCTGGTTGAAGTCCTTGACGTGACTGCATGTTGTCAGGAGAAAAGACAGGTGGCTGATTCAGGCCATTGCCGTGCACGTTGGCGAGCAGCTGTTGGGGGTACAGATGCGCAGTGTTGTTGTGGGGGGTCTGAGGCTGATAGAAGGGGGGCTGGAAGTCAGTATAGTGGCCCTGAGACATATTCGATGGGAGGTCCGGCATCTCGACACTCGCAGAGGGGAGGGGAGGAAAGTGAGGCACTTACTAGGGGAGACGACCCATTTATAGTCCAACGACGCGTGTCGCGTCCTTGTTGACACACCCGTTATCGCGGCTGGATCAGGTGATCGTTCTTAGCGTATGTTGCAGATAGCACGCCATCTCTGACTCATGTGGCAGCTTTGAAATATCGCAGTCGGAGGATCAGAGATAGATAGCCTAAGCATTGTCACTGTAGGCTATAAAAGGAAGGTGAGTTTGTACTACCATAGGAGAATACTACTCTTCGCTGTCGCTCCCGGAGCTATGCAGGCCACCAGAGTTGGAATCCTCGCTCGATATTGATTCTCCATCAGTGTCCTCATCCACGCTCTCTTGCCCACCATCGGGCTCGTTTGACCCAGTATCAGCAACACCGAAGTTATTTCCCGGATTTGTGAGTGAGGTAGCCTTTGCAGCTATAGCCGCATCAGTCTCCTGTAGTAGAGCAGGGTCATCTGCAATAACCTCGCTCTCATGAGCCTGAAGGCCTCCACTGCCAACACTCATGCCAATATGCCTTGCCATCATATCCCGATCCACAAATCTAGTGCGGTTGAAGGAAGGGTTAGTCCAGATCCCTAGGATATAACCTCGTAACATACCGCGCAACATAATAGAAGTATTTGTTACCATCGCGGTCGTCAGCAATTGATGGAGCTCCACTGGCGGGGAGAATGCCATGATGGAACGCCGGGATGAGATGGCATCCTCGAATAATAGTTGCGGGGTCGATGAAGCCGGTTCCGTCGTGATCGCTCAAGGAGGCAAGCGTTAAGCGTTCGAGTCGACGAACCCTGGGACCTGCTTGCCAGCTCCAATCATGGTCAAGCCATCGTACCCAGAGGAAATCGATCCGGATGGGAGCTTCTGAAGCATCGGATTGGTATACATGAGCATGAAAGACACCCAGAATAATCGCATAAGACCATGGATACTTGGTGGAAGAGGTAGGGTTGTGAACAAGGATACCCGTCTTGTCAAGTGAGAAGCCACGGTCATCTCGGGATGGATGCATGGTGTCAACATCGCGGCGGACGTCATAGGTTGTGTAGTTGATCTGAAGTGTGGCGTGTCGGTATATACGGTTATCCTTGATGAGAATCATCTTGTCATTGGCGGGTATAGAGTCAGACTCGTTGGTGACTCGTTTCAGCATATGAGCGCGAAGCCGGTGCGTAAATCGCTGCACAAAAGAATTAGGCTATATGCACATCATGACCGTGATGCCAAACTTACCTCGACAGCTGGGTCATTGGGATGGATGCGCTGCCAATATGCCAAATCAATCGCAATACGTCCATCAGACTCTTGCGCAATCCAGTGATGAGCGAGTGGCCCCGCAGGAATCGAGGTATCTCTGCCTTTCCCGCTAAAATCTGGCACCTTTACACCGCACGCTCGAAGCTCGTCTGCCATGTGGCGAAGTCGTCCTTCGCGAATCTCAATTTCTGCCATCTGACCTTCTGCTTGACGTCCATTCGTTCGTGCGCGGCGTGCTTTCACTCGTCGGTGCTCATGCTCGCCCTAGTGGATCCCGTTAAAACAAGTCGAATAGAGCAGGGACAAAGAGATCAGTACCTTCATTGTTGACAGCATATCTAAAGGGCCGTACATCCTAATGTAGCGAGGTGCGTAACCGAGGAGATGAGCCTTGATCGTCGAAAGGTTGAATGAGCGAGGCTTCTGTCCACTGGCGGCAGGGGTTAATGGAGCCACAGAGGCAGACTTCTTTCGGCTAGCGGCGCGAATGCGTTTTGCATACTCCTTCTGTGTTTCCTTTGTGATATACCGAGGGCAAACCACCTGCTCGAAATGACGGAGGTGCGATCCCATCACTGTGTAGGTAGCATCAAGTAACTGGACAGAAGACTCGGTGTGCATGCGCATCTTTGCTAAACCGTGCCAGTACGCCATGACATACAACAGCGAAAGGACATGCTCGTTGTCTGGGGAAGGCAGCAAGCCCTCGAAGCATGGGATTGCACACTGTGTAGTTCAGATACTTTGCTGAGCCAAAGTAAAGGGAAAACAATCACTGACGACGCACCTGAAGAAGATCCTCATAGTCTCGAGCTCCAATTTGATGCATCTCACTAGCGTCGCTCGAGAACCGCCGTATGGTAGTCTTACCAAAAGTCGCAACCTGGCGGTAACTTCACAATTGTCATCAGAGTGCGGAACCCTTTGGCCGTGCGAAATCACGTACCGTCGATCGAGCTCGCGAACGAGACTCTCACTTATTGAATGCAAGATCCGAACCAGATGAGAGAATACGGCCTTCCAGATTCCAAGTTCGAACTCATGGAGTACATCCGGCACGAGTATGCGGAATACGTCAAGGCCCAAATCACTGAGGAGCTCTGAGAATGCATTCTGTATCAACATGGTCAGGCCAAGAGATCAACAGTAAGTCTCCAAACAGTCAGCTCACCACAGTAGGAACTCCAGATATACCTTTCAATATGTCATTGACTTTGTCTCCGTTGATAGCATAGCCTTCTTGATACATAAGGCGTCGAGCTTGTTTCACCAGATCTTGGCGAAGTTTATTGTCCACCCGTGCAAGATCTTCGCGCAGTTTGCGATCGTCGGAAGTGCCCATCTTCGGGATGTCCTCGAATGTAATCAGGCAGTGAGGGCACGGGTGCTGCCCTTTGTCACGTAAGGTCGCAATGAGCATTCTAATAAGTATGTCAGCACAAGCTCGAGACATTCTAGAAACAATACTCACTTCTCAGGATAATCCGCTGAATACGTGAAGATGCGCGGATAGATCCGTCGGCGAACACCGTCCTTGCAATCAACTACTATTCCCTCCCGGTAGGCTTGTACGAAATCGGGATTCATGAGGGCATGCCACGCAGCGTGGAACAGCTCGCGGCGCAAGTGAGTTAGTACAGGTGCCGATGCGCCCTTTCCAAGCTTCTGCTGTACCTGATCTTGCACGTCTTTCGGTAGCTATTCGTTAGATATTAGAGACAATAGTCAAGAGTTATATGATGTCAAAAAGTGTCACTCACACTAGGAAAGAAGGCGACGTGATGTGCGCCATGACACGACGGCCGTGATGTCTCGTACTTGGTCTGGTTACCAAAGTAGAGGTATCCTGGCCAGACTTTCGAGTCTCCAAACTGGGTGACGTGGGTGACGTCGGAATGCCACATGAGCATGGCCATTGCGCGAGGAAGATCGTCATTGGCTTGACGGGGAAGATGCTGAATACGGATATCTTCATCAACCACAGTCTGCGAATTGAACAACTCGCTGTAGACAGGCTCTGGCACGTTGCCAGTATCGGGACGTGCATGATACATGAGGTACGGATCGTACACAAAACTGCGAGCGGCCTCGTCGGACGAGAAAGTATGTTTGATCTCGGCGCAAAGGTCTTTGTGCCAAAAATCAAGGACCGTGAGTGGAACACCCTCGAAGGCAGAGTCAGAGCGGGTGACTGGGGGAATAGGCAACCCGTCGCCACGTAGTACACGTTGGTGCTCTGCGACAGCCTGGCGTCGCTCGGCCTGATTTGGCTTCTTCAGTGGAGGAATGCCGATGCTGATAGACTCCTTCTTCCAGCCATCGCTTTCCCGCACCCATGGAGCTTCCGAGTCCAAGGTGCTAGAGCCTAGTTTCTTGTCAAGCTGATCAAAGTTGACGCCAGTTAAGTCTTCGTTCTTAAAGTCTTCGCGAACGATAACGTCACGTAGGGCTGCGCGTTCGTTTCGAGTCTTCTTATGTCCGGCGAGCCAGAACTGATGGTTGAACAAAAATGTCGTGAAGTTGGGATGCGGTGCGATGATCTCGTGAATGGTGCGCTTTGGTGGAGGAGCAACACGCTGAGATTGGGTCGGTGTGTATACGGTCTCGAGGCCTATGGATGGATCCGGCTCTCGTATCGGACGCCGCTTATAAAGCCTACTAAGTCCAAAGCGATTTGCCACAGTCCGAATGCGCTCTGTCACCAATAACGTCAAACGACGAGTGGGGGGTTCGCCACTAGAAGAGCCTGCAGACCCTTCGGGCGGCTGCCTTTGAGGTTCGGAATCGTCGAAGACGACGCCTTCGCCCTCAGGTACCTGATCTCGAACTTTCCACGTAGCGCGAACTTCGCGGCCGACTCGTGTCGTGACCGCTGGCCGCTCGGGAGCTGCGGCGTGCTCAATCCGAGTCTCTGCTTGAGCAAGAGGGGTTGAGTCTGAATTGGCGGGGTGGCCTACATCCATTAAATCGAGGAGCTGACTCGGTCTAGCTACATAATCTCGCGCGACAGGCGGATTCTTGAACAAGTTAGCAGTCTGAATGTTCACTCATGTATGATGACACCCTTACCTGAACTGACGGGTCATGCCGCAGCCGCTTCTGACTTCGCCGCTCCTCCCGTTGTTGTTCCTCGAGTGCAGCTGCACGCTGTGCTGCCCGAAAGCTGTCCCGAGACTGCTGAAGAATGACAGAGCACTTCTGCTGGTGCTGCGTAAGGGCACTCTCGGACTTGACACTTTTGCCACAGTCGCAGATGTACTTGGGCATTGTGGTGAGATGAAAGAACGGAAGGAGCCCCTAAAAAGTGATTGAGATGGCGAGATTGCTCCTAGTTTTGAAGCGCTTACCTCGCAGCTCGACCGATAAGTCGATCGTCATCTCGATCTTCGCCATGTGCTGGTCACGGCTCTATAGTAATTGACTGCTGTCGGCCACATCTTCCAAGCAATAAGCAAGTGATCTCGTTAGTACCAAACTACTTGAAGCGGAATAAATCAACTCACCAAAGCGTTAATATGTCCTGCTTCAGGCCTCAGGACGCGACAATGTTGTCTGCAAATCGAAGCGAGCGCTCAGAAACGGCTATGTTGTAAGTACTGGCAGATGACGGGCTCGAGGATTTTAGTTTGCTGACTATTGCTGTGAGCATTGTGCAGCGCGGACTCTGGGTACTTCACTTACAGAATGAGCCTCAACGAGTACCAATCACTGACATGGCCAACAAGAGCCCCGTTGAGTGATCCGATAGGCCTGCATGCTACAATAACAGGGAGCAGGACTACCGGTGTCAGTGAAGGACGTGGTTGAGGGAGTCGAACGACGACGACGACGTGGTTGGGATATGGCGGCGGCAGTCACGGTGGCTGAGCTTCTAAGTCTCACGGTTCGGCAGCGCTTGTACTCGCGTATTTTCCATCCATATCTGACAGTTTCAACGGAGCAATAGCCAAGCTTATACAGTGTTGCAAGTCCAGTACAAGGCCAGTGAGATATTCTATTGGTCGTGAAGGCGACAAAAGGCGTACAATCTCACTGTGAGCTATCGCGACCGTACACGCACTGCACGAGGCGCTTGGGCGGCCCGTAAGTTACACGCCCGCTCGCATGGCATAAAATCCAGGAAATCCTGGCGGGAATTTCCCGATGACCACCGAGTTGGGGTATAAAAGGTGCGTCGCCCGTCCTGTTCCCTCTTCTTCAGATACCGTCATCTTCACCTGTGCACTTCACTGCGTATGGGTTTTGTCGTCGTCTCGCTCCTCAGCGTGTGCGTCTTCGCCACGCTGGCCATCGCATGCACCGTCTGCCTCACCGTCAGCGTGGTTCCCTTGGGGCCTGCTGTTCGAGTTGTACAAGACGTGTGTACTGTAAGGGCATCGACCATCTTGGTCAACTTCTGTTTCAGTCTCGTCTCTGGTATCCCCTTCAACGCTGCTCTCTCAACTCTTGGTGTCCCTGTCTCCCGTCTTGTCGTCAACACGCTCGACGCATTTCGTGTCTTCTCCTTTCAACTCTCGATCCAGCTTCTTTCATTCGCCGAAATCTACGGACCAGGTACACCTCTGCAGTACTGCGTGCTCGGCAAAGGAATAGGCTGTGGCCCACGGGGTCGTGCCCTGAACAAGCTGTCTGGTCGACTGGTCGACTATGCTCAGGCTTGGTTCTTCTTTGGAATCCGTGCTCGGTTCATCTCGCCAGCATCTGCTTCATCTCTCATTTGGATTATTCTGGGCCCCTCACTCATTCTTTTTCTTCTCGTCTCACTCTGGATTCTGTTTTCTTTCGAGGCCCCGTTGGATGACAACGACCTTCGCCTCATCAACACCCTCAATTCTATCATCAATCGTGCTTTCAAGAAACTTTCTGCTTACTCTCGGCGACTTCGTCTTACCCTTAGCTCCTCTGCTGCAGTGCTTCTTGCTGTCGGTGTGCTTTGGCCGACATCTATTCTACGTGCTCTCTGTTACAATATCCCTATCTCTCGTCGTACCGCTTACTTGGAAGGCAGCGCAGCCGGGATTCGCTGCGACAGGAACTCTTTCTACGACTTCTACAAACGACTGGGCTACCTTCTACTTGCTACTACACTCCGTTCTCTCTCGCTTTGCGTTGCGACGCTCATCGCCATTGTATTCGTTGCATATGTTTGCCTCTTCCTTCACACCATCTGGGTAAGTCTACCATCGTCTTTCTCATAGGATTTCAACTGATCAGTCTTCCAGAATGCGTACTTTACCCGAAAGGCCATAGCCGCCTGCCCTCTTTGCCACCCTGCTGTTGAACAGGTTCAGTCCATCGCTGACTCAAACACTGTGAGTGATATGTACATCATACGTTGTCCCCCACTCTGAGTATATCCTATATGTAGGACTTGGACGCTGTCCTTACCATCTCCTACCCCCCGATCAAGGCCGTCGACATTCATCCTCGGTTCCCTGAGAATTACTATATCCACGCCGAGTTTACTCAAAAGTACGAGCTTGGCTCTGTTCTTGGCGAAGGCGGCCATGGGTTTGTCATACAAGCTCGACGCCGCTCTGACGGCCAACAGGTTGCCGTCAAGTTCGTCTTAAAAGGAGAACGCGCGCAGTACTGGGATGAACACCCCAAGTACGGGCGAGTGTCCAAGGACGTCATCATCATGGACCTTGCGAGGCACGAGAACATCATCGCTCTACTGGATGTCTTCAACGATGATACATATCTTTACATTGTAAGCCTGAGTCTCTGGCCCCTCTTATTAATGCTTATGTTTGTACTAGGTACAAGAGGTGTTTGGCGATGTCTGGCACCCAGCTCAAGATACCCCACATGGTGAAATATTTCCCAACGGCAGCCGCTGTCTGCTTGGCTTTATCTTCCATCACGAACCCCTTTGCTCTGAACACGCCTTATACATCTTTTATCAACTCGTCGACGCCGTTGCGTACTTGCACTCGCTGGGTATATCTCACTGCGACATCAAGCCCGAAAACATCCTCATCGACTCTAATCTTAAGGTTAGTCATCGAATAATCGCCAATGAATACGGATTCTGACCGATGCTGACTACTTTCACAGATCAAACTCATCGACTTCGGCAGCTGTCTACGTATACCGACGGACATCGTTCTTGGATCCGGACGCGTGGTATACAAAAATTCGGACCGGTTCTGCGGTACACGCACGTATATGCCTCCCGAATTACATCTAGGCAAACAATTCGAGGCGGAGGCGGCAGATGTATGGGCTATGGGGATTGTCCTTTTCTTTCTGCTCGCCGGCTACCCGCCCTTCTGGACCATCGACGACATCAAGGCAAGGCACATACGATTCCCCGACATCATGGAACCGGTCTATTGGGAGTCAATAATCCCGCAGTGGTACATCCTCGGCAGCTGCTTTAGGGGCAACCCACGTTACAGACCGACGGCGGCGGAATTACAGATGCGGGAGGGTTTTATGCCTGTGGCATGGGCGAGACAGCAGGTTTTTGGGCAGACCATTTCTTGTTGCGTGCACATGCAAGATAACGGTAGTACTTCGCAATAGAGTTTCTGATGCTATCTTGCTAGAAGAACTACGATTGTTGGTAGATTATACCAGAGTTTATGAACTTTTCTCGATGGTTTTAATTACTCGATTACAATGCCTTCCTTCGTATTGAATGGAATCAATATATTGATATCATGAGTCATTGTAGTGTCATTGTTCGGAAACGCTATGTATCGGATACACACGCGCGCCGCTATCGATTCAACATAACTAATCCGTTTGACATGATGAAAATGTGAAGAAGGGTTACATAGGGGACATCGCTAATATGTAGAACGAGGACGAAGAGGGTATCACAGGGGAATAGGAGTATGCAATAAAACATAAACGGGAGAAGAGAAGAGAAAAGATTTCTTACCAACCGCACATCGATCACCGTCATAAAATCTACTCTTCATACACGTTAAAGGCATCATCGTCTACCGCCAGTGAGTCCGAGGATTGAGCCGCTGCAGCTGTGGACGAAGGAGCACCAGCCGTGGTCGAAGGTCCACCCCTGTTATAATACGCAGCCGCTGTTTGCGCGTAGACCGAATCAATAGCACTCGACTGCGCGGGACGTGGAGTCAGCATATTCGCTTCATTCGTGTCCTCTTCAGATTGCAGTACTTCGAATGGTTCATCTCCCGCCGGCAGGCTACCCGGAAAGTTTGAGGGTGTGGTCGGGAGCGCCTGAGCGTTCAATCTGAGTGCAAGCGGTAGCCCACCACGAGGAGGAACGGTGACGCGGGGAGTAGGTTTTCTTCCACCCTTGCGTGGTCTAGGTGTGGTGGCTAGTGCTACAGCGTGTGGTCAGTGTGAAGAGATACTCTTAGATGAAACCCACGTACGGGATGTGCGCTGTCTAGCTTCCCTCGCCAGTGGCGTGCGTGCATTGTTTGCCCGAGGGCGGGCCGCGGGGGCAGGACCAGAGGCTCGACTTGCAGAGGCGGCCGCCACTGCTACATGAGGGCACACGAGTCTAGCTGACTTCTTCTCGCAGGCAGCGCATGGGGATGGAATGAGAATAAGACAAAATGCGGCGACTGACAACGATGCGGCAAATAGACAGAGGATGATGAAGAACGCAGGGCCCACGAACGGCTCCATGGGACTATCAGGAGAGGTAGTCTGATGGAAATCACCTCGGAAGGTGTCTTTGAAACCCGAATGAGGTAAAGATGTGTTCTGCGCCTGCGTGTCGCTGCCCTTCTGGGGGTTCGATGGTGTATCCGATGTCCTACAGAACGTCATTGAGAATGAACGTTACAATGCCAGTGCGTTCATTTGACTCACTGTTTGTTGGAATTCAAACCATCCTGAGGATCCTGGAGAGAGTCATCGATCTCCTCAAAGTAGCTACACGGCCTTGTCAGTTACATCATGCGCCGCAGAAAGGCTCTCGACTCACTCGGAGACTAGAATTGTGCTACTATGACCTGTTGACGTGGCCTGTCCACCCTGAACAGGTTCAAAGATATTCGGCAGCCGTATAGGAGAAAGTCCAGCCAAACTTGAGCCGAATTCGACAACGGACCTACGCTACGATGTCAACACGCATCCGATGCCCGATGTAGCGTAACCACTACTACTTACCGTGCGGCATCTATCCCAAGAACAGCACCGCTGAACACGGAGTCAAGAAGTTTAGCACCTGCACCATGCTCAACAAGACCCAAAAGTGACCAGTTCAAGTCCGGCGGCGGATAGGCGAGGAGGGTGAAAGTCGCCAGCGTAAACATCGCCCAGATCCGGTAGGCGAGACTGAACAGTTCCATCCTTAATGTACCGTAGTGCGAGTGAACTGAGTTGGAAGGGTGACGCGGTGAGGTAAAGTAGAGACCGTGGTGGTTGTAAGGATGAAAGGTCGGCGTCGGCGTGAACGACGACGAGGAGTCGACGTCTGAGCTTGAGCATCCCCTCCCAGAAACAACCGCTATGACGGACTTCGGTTTCGTCATAGCTGCCGATTCAGGCCAACGACACTTCCCAAAGTAAGAACGTCGGTGTGAAGTTCTATGTCACAGAAGCGTCGGTTCTTTTACACCGATCATACCACAGACATTGGAGACATTTGGCTTCGATCTGGCTCTGGCTTTCGACATTGAAGTTGGCTCCGTAAAAGCTCGAGTTACACCGGTATTCAGGACTATTCGTAAGTCGTTTATCTTGTTCTCTACCAAAGACGTGTAAATTATGGCTGATCTATAGTTTATGGGAGAATGAACATACCTTGACTCGTCACGGTGCTAAGGATCATGCAACTTCTCTGTCACATCCTTGAAAGCATCGTCATCGACGATTGGATACGTTGTAGGTAAGTGATTGTGAACTCGAGATTGATACTGCGGTGTATAGTATACTGAGGGCAAAGACGTTCGCTTGGATTATTGAAGTTTTGGGCGGCCAAATGGCGCGCGGGGAAGCAAAGGGGTTGCTGGGGTCTTAGGGAGAGCGGAAGGACCCCGAGTCACTCTCTCGTGCTTACAAGTACATCGTATACTTATGTGGTTCCACGAGAACAGTAAATAATGTTGTGTCCCCGCTGCTTGACATTCGCCACTCAGTAATCAACCTAGTCAGCAGGATGAGTTAAGCAAGACTGATGTCCAGCAACCGTTATATGGGTAAGAGCCGTTTATGCGGTGTTTCGACTGTAGTATTCGAAATTGCCTGAAGAGGCAATGTACCGCAGCCCTACGTCTTCTTTTGAAAGGGCGCGATCTAGATTCGAAAAGGCTGTACGCCATTATGATCGTGGCAATGCATATTTGAATTATATTTGATCATTGTGGCCCGATTGTACGCATCAGTATCACTCGCGTTAAAGTTGACCGGATCTCGTCGCAACATCTAGCTGGGCTGGGGTAAATGGCTCGGTGCGTATCTTAACCAAATGCTAGAAACACCAGTGACTCTGACACCATGTGTATAAAACATACTGCTACGTATACGAAAGAATGATACTTACTAGGTTCGCTGTCCCTGCTCACACTCAAGGTCATCATCGTACAGGCTGAGCGAGCATCGATCAGTGCGGGCAACTGTCCAGTAGCCCAGTAGCGGCAGCGGCATCAATATCATAATTGTCAGATTCCGTCGCTATACTGTCAATATCACACTGCATCTTTCAGGGCCAGAACTCCATCTGACAGAGGCAAATATAGATGACATTGTAACATGACGACATCTCTCTACAATGTATAAAAGGGTGAGCTGGAAGGACGGTGTACACTCAGAGCCGTGCTCCTCACCCACATTTTCTTCTTCTACCAAAGGCCCGGTGCCAATTCCTCGACTTCCATTTCATTCACAATTATGATGTTCAAGAGTGTCCTTCTCGCTGTCTTGGTCGTGGCTGGCTTGACGCAGGCTGCACCCGCCATGCAGAAGCGTCAGACGAACACCGGGTCTGGTAAGTGGTCGAACCCCTGCTAAGTGCTACTACAGAAAGTTGACGCCTGATGTTGCACAGCCACGTTCTTTACGCCTGGTCTGGGTTCATGTGGTATCAATAGCTCGGCCGCTGACCACATCGTCGCCGTCTCCGCGTCATTCTTTGATACCTTCCCGTGAGTACAATAGTATTCGACGAGACTACTCGACAACTAAGATGCAATTATACAGGGGCGCGACTGCTAATCCTAACACGTAAGAGCGTCAGCTATAGGATCACATCATAAGCGTAGAACTGACTCACGTTCTATCATGCAGCAATCCTGTCTGTGGTAGAAAGATGACAGTCTCGTGTAAGTCAACAAGTCTAAGCATGGTCGTATCGTTTTTGCTCAACACGTATTCTCTCCTTACCAACAGTCCAGGGCAAGTCAACTACTGCTACGGTTGTCGACAGATGCCCGGGATGCGGCCCTACGGATGTAGACCTCTCGCCCGCGGCGTTCAACGACCTGGCAAGCCCAGATCTGGGTCGTATTCAGGTTACTTGGACCTTGCAGTAGATGTACACTTCACGGGTCTTGTTGTGCTGTACCATGATGAAATGCATCAAGGAATTGATCATCGCCGCTTATATTCTGTGGATCGAGTGTGTGACTAACGTATACCGAAGGGTAACGACCGAAGCCTGAAGTTAGCCTTCTTGCAACCGGTCTATACACCCTCGTACTCACCTAAATACTAATCTCGACCAGTGCCAACACACGCGCCTGAGTCTGTCGATGATAGTTGAATAGGTATGCACGATCATACTATCACGTTACAGAGTAGTATCGCTCGCCGGCCCAGCATGATGGAGCGTCTCACATGTGTCTGGAGGCAGGACCTAGATGCTCCCGGCGAGTAGTGTAGCGCACGTGAGTACACATAGACCAGTCAAGACCAGATGACTTGCTATGCACCTTTGATAGAGGTTCGTGAGGCCGCCCAGCCGACAAGTTTCATGCGAATCAACTGTTTGATCGCGATGAACTGGAACGCTTTGGATGCGTCACTTTGACGCACATTGCGGCCTCGACCGAACCTGAAGCTTGAAGCGCTATCGGGGTGCTATTGTTGTACCCTGACCTGTGAAGTATATAAAGGGCGGTGAGACCGTACGCAGAACTCTTCAGAGTTGACCTCTCCTAGCCGTACCTCTTCCTCGTTCCCTTTGGCCAGGTGCCTTTCATTTTTGCACTTTTCTTCTTGTCACGATGCTCGCTACGACCTTTATCTTCACTTTCTTGGCTCTTGTCGGTTTTGTGATTGCGGCTCCATCAAACGTTCATAAGGGTGCTGGTAGGTCCATCAAGGTTGCTGTTGCGATCTAAAGGTCATCTTACGACGTTTCGACAGCGACATTTTTTGAACCTGGATTAGGTGCTTGTGGTACACAGAGCAAGTCGTCCGATCACATAGTGGCCGTCTCTAACCAGTTCTTCAACTCATTTCCGTATGTTCCCTAAGTATCCTATATGAAAAATGTACTCACCATCCGTTCAACAGGGGAGCCGGAGCTAATCCCAACAAGTTCGTGTCTATAGCTAACCTATTCTGTCCTGAGAGCTCATCAGTCTGTATTAGAAACCCGATTTGTGGGAAGACACTCACGGTATCCTGTACGCTTTTCACGTGCGAATGTTGAGCTTGATATACTGACTGTGCAACTCAGTCAAGGGAAAGTCGACGAAAGTCAAGGTCGTGGACTCATGCCCCGGCTGCGGCCTGCTAGATCTGGATCTGTCTCCAGCAGCCTTCAATGATCTCGCTAGTCCGGATTTGGGTCGTATTCAAGTTACTTGGACAGGAGCATAATGTAAAGCTGGCGAGGTAGTTTGGTAAGATAGTGACGAGGAGATAAATGAATGAAAGCCTACCTACATCTTTCGGGTTCCGTGACACATCAATACGGCTGAGCTACGTCCCATTTCGCTGGCTAGCCATTATTATTGATCGAATACAACATCGATGGGGGATACTGCGAAGGAAGGACTAGAACAAGCTCTGCATATTGAATGAGTACATGACTGGAATTGACACTATCACCATGAGGGGCAAGCATGAACGTTTGAACAATGAGGAGTTTCGTACCAACCTGCTACTAGTGCAAAGACCAAACCCATGGCCGCATCGTTGGCCTCCATTTCTTGTTCAGCCACTGCAAGCCAATGCGTAGCTCCAGTAGGTCACTTCAACCTCATCGCTACTAGCACGGCGGGAGAGTGAAACGTAACAGAAATAAATCCCTCACCACACATCGACGACTCAGGTAAGATCGAAAGGAACGACGAAAACACCAGAGCGCCCGTAGGCAAGTCATCCAATCTAGATTGCTAAGTCCCCTTCATGGGCTCATTAATTCAATACGAAATAATTAATGAGGATTCTACAATCTATTTCGTTTGGCAGCACTTCCGCTCGAAGCAGCAAGATGTCAGTACTTCAGTACCTAGCTACAGCGGAAGACACACCTGTTTCTAAGGCCAAGCGCGAGAAAAGGAGGCGAAGTGGAGTAAGAAGTAGGCTGCATTCGGGCTGTAACAGCGTAAGTACTAAGTAGGCGTGGCGGTGAGTCCTATGATACGATGATGCCCGGAGGCTCGAGTCGGAAAGCGACTATATAGTGAAGACGGTATGTAGCTACCAGAGTCCATATGTCTCTCTATATCTACGTACGTGAATGTATGACGGTGAGGAGGAGAAAGTGCATGTGTGTAGATGTGTGTGGGTATCTGCCCATGGAGGTGCAAACGAAGAAAATCTATGTATGCAAATCGCAGTGCTCTATCTAGTCTAGAAAATGTCCTTGCAGAAAATGAAACGTCCGGAACCTCTACATCAGCTCACCAGACAACGCCTTACACGTAGTTGTACCCGTGTGCATTGTGAGGCGGCTTCTCTGTCGAGTCTGCCAAAGTGCTGGTCTCGCTCTCGGAAACACGGTTCTTCTCCACGCCCATATCTTGCAGTACGTCCTCATCCTTGGCCAGGAAGATTTTGCCCTTCCAGAATGCAATTACGGTGAGCGTGAACAAGATGAGCCAGACGATGCACATGAGAACGGCCATGATCGTGTGCCAGACGAAGAAACCTTCGATCTCGAAGGTGTCTCCGAGCAGACGAATGGTAGCAATCCAGCCCACTAGGAAATCGAAGCAGTGATAAGCAAGCGTATTCATGATCCAGAACTCAGAATACGTACCGTTGGGGAAAGTCAGCGCCCAACCTAGCATCATTCGTCAAGTGTCAGTTACGGGCGCCGATAACAACAGTTGAACCACATACAGCCCAAGATCTCATGCAAGTGCTTGTGCAGCTTGAACCAGTATGGCAGAGCACCGAAAATGAAGAAGAACACCGCCAAGCCAAAGAGAAGGAGACCCGCCATAACACTAGAGGCGTACCAAATCTCGCCAGCGATGGGAGACACGAGTTTGTACTTGGGGAGACTGACCAGCGATGTGTTAGCATTGTCCGGAATGCTCAGGGTCAAATAAAACCTTACATTTCCTGTGCACGCTTTCCGAGGTTGATCAGTGCGAGTGCAGTGAAACCCGGAGGACCGCATGCAACGAAAGCTCCATTAGCTTGATGACCATCAAGGAAACCGGTCTAAAACGCGACATAGGTTAGTAGAGCGGCGTGATAAGCAGGGCGGACTCGAGAATTACCATCATGATACTACAGGCGCACGCAGCGTAGCCATTGCCAAGTCAATCAATGATGATGGCGAACATACGGACATAACGGCTTACCGGATGATGTAGATGCATATGTAGAAGAATGTCACGAAGAAGCCAAGACCTACAGTAGTGGAGATGAGCATCGTCGATACACGTTTCCTCTGAACATGTCAAGATCTTGGCGGAACTCACCCTGGAAGACATAGCCAACCAATAAGACGCCGAGGGAGCGCGGATCGTCCGCTGGGATAACTCGCAAAACGTTGAATGCGACCACACCGACGAGCATCTGCATCACAATTTATCAGCATCCTGTTGTCAGTATATGAGTACCGTATTTACCATTGGGAACACCTGGAGACGAAAATATCAGTCGAGTTATAGAACAAAGGAACACTAAAAGACAGTACCAGGAATGCCCACGCGGGAGTGAACGTCTTGATGTCATGAGGCTTATTGAACCAGATCATAAGCATCGGGAAACAAACGACTACCGCAAAAACGACGTAAACCCTTGATTATAGACCGCACTTTAGCTCTAGTATCGACGGCTCCCAAATAACGCGTACCAGAACAATGCATATATGAATCCCGGGTGTACGTGCCCTGAGGGGACGGCGTAGTTGATTGTACCGATAATGATCGTCGCAAACGAAAGCACCTAGCGAGCAGTTAGCCGAAATGAATGACAAAGAACACAAAGAACTTTCAGCTCACAATGAGAGGTACGAAGATGCCCTTTACGGGATCCTGAAGTAGTCGCCACGCTTGCTTTGGATACACTGTCGTTTCACGTTAGTGAAGTGCATTGTGTTGAAATAAAGGCACTTACAGATAGCTTGCAATAGTAGTGTAGTCGTGTTCAGCAGGAACAGTGCCATGTTGATGAAGTAGAATACAGTCTCAACGTGGGTCAGAGCTTGTGAATGGCTCTTGATGCCGGACATGGTGACATACACCGCTCCTGTACCCATTCCAATGGGGAACTAAGGCAGTAATGAATAAAGGACGAATTCCACAATGTGTTCTGACCTACCGCTTGCCATGACCATCCGTGTATGCGGCGGGCCAGACGGCCGACGCGAGGGCCAGTACCCTCAGATGAGAGGTCTTGTGAATGAGACGCCATAATGTTGCAGGGAGCACTGGATTACAACAAGAACAGAAATACGAGATCGTCGCGAGGAACAGAGAGGAAAAGGAGGAGGAAGGACCGTAGTGTGACGCACTGCGTGCACAAGAGAGATAGAGGAGAAAACCGCGAAGGCGAGGAACCAGTCCCGGGACGACGACCTGTTAAATAATCAGAGCAGAGCCGGCTGCAAGGCAAGAGGCGTGTCGAAGGCGCAGCTCGACAAGGCGAACTCTGATATAAGGGCTTACGAGGAGTTTATAGCCGACCCAATTAGAGCCAGGCGCTCACGCCAAGAATGAGCCAAGTCGGATGGAAGCGTAGTGTTTTGTTGACCCGCACCGCTCTCTGTGGCTTATCATGACTTCTAGCGTTCTCGAGATTGGCGCACGGCTTCGTAGAGAGGGATTTGGGATGAAAACGGCGACAGATCTGCTTCGATGCGCCAAGACGTCGCGTCGCCGCCACCGCCTACTTTTCTCGGATAGGTCGTCATAGCATACTGAACGTCACCTAGCCAAGATTTCGCGCGAAGACTCAGATAAGGGTGCTTCTTTTGAACGTGGCCATGGTCATTGTCGACACAGGCCAATCAACAAAGCCTTCTGCACCAAAGGCATCGCCTCGTCGTGAGGTGAAGATCTTGGCAGAAAACGTGCGTCCAGACGGTGGTGGCCTGCTACCGTAACAATGCGCGTGTCATAGAGAAACAGGTTCTGCATAGCGATGATACATAAAGTGCTTAGACTATTTCAAGTTAGGAGTTGTTCTGTAAGCGGTAGCTATAAAACTCACGAGGTTCTGACTCGAGTTTCAGTTCGAGGAATTGATCGCGGCGATACTCAATCATGAATGATCATGTTTTGTGCATAGGAAAATCTAGAACAAATCGGTGAGTAGTTACGCGGATGCTTTTTGACCTTGGACATGGAAGCGCAGGAGGAAGAACGCGTCTGTATGACTAAGTAGGTGGTATTTGAGCTCCGACTGTCATTCATAAGCCATTTCTTACTGGATGCCTACCCGTAAGGCTTTTAGAATTTAGAGACCTCTAAATTTATATCTCCGCTTGAGTCAACGTTAACGCCCGTGCATGATTGGCAGAATCCGTAGATGCCGAATTGATTGCTTAGCGGCACAGAGAACGATGAAGCGCTTACTATCACCGCGGTCAGCAGCAATTCGACTACTGTCCAGCGTATAGTACCAAGCAGCTCATTGTAGAACGCAGTAAATATAGGGATGAATGGCAGATGGCAGGCCACGGTGAGATGCAATAATTTAAACATTTCGGGGACTATATCGATCAGCTTGCGTAGGGCTCGGGCTGGTAAAGGGAAACGAGCACTCGTACACAACACATTGCACTGAAAGCGATGTCCGTGAGTCGCGCATCAGAAAGCCATGAATTTATGCACTGAGTTAGTAGACGAGTGAAAATTTGCTCTAGGCAAGGATTGGCCACGTTGGGTCCGAGTGGGAATATGTGAGACCCTTCACCAGCACGGTCAGAGCCGCGCCTCGCACTTGTCAACTCTTAGTAGAGAAGTAGGTAACACGTACATTGTATATATACAGCATGTTTACTAATTGTGTATCGCACAGTGTGCGCCGTATGTGAACGTGGAATGCGAGTTGGCGAAAACATCCTTCAACTCGGGGGATGCTGCTACGAGCGCAATGCGCATGAGTTGTGGGTGTAAGCGCCGGCCTGGAGAGCTTGATCTTGGGTGCACCACTTGGAGGTATTTCTACCATGCAAGTGAAATTACATTTGCGGCTTACTTACCTCCGTGTGTTCCGTATTGCCATGCCTTTGTAACAGCGGTTTATAGACCAGTCGTATCGTTGATATCAACTTGTTGATTTGCGAGCGGGTAGTGTGTGACGCCGATTAGTAAACTTACCAGCCAGGACGTGGTATGCGGAAACTCGATTGTTGCGACTAAGATCTCATAGGTATGTCAGAAGTTATTTGACGCAATTGATTCTTAGCGTGCTCACCATTCCATGAGGGAATCGGGACAAGGCATACCTGAGCAGTGTAATTGGCAGGTATGGAGGGTGCTTGACCATTCACTTACTGGGGGATGGTATGCACGTATACATAGCCCACAGCATCATTCGTAAGCATATCCCACTCTATACTTAAATACCTTCGTGCCGCAGTGACACCGCCGTGTCTCGATTCCTGAAAGCATGTACTTATCCAACGTCTTGAAGTCAGCCATCACATAAGTACTGCTGCCAGGAGCCAGCGAACTTACCGCACAGGTTTATTTCTCAACATATCGCGCACTGAAACTCGCTATGTAGCCGCAAAGGGGTCACCAGGTGTACCTACGCGCACGAGAGGTCACCGCTCGAGTACAGATGGCTAAGCGCTTGCATCGAATGAAGTCCTTAAACCTTTGTATCTGGGGAGGCCTCCGGAGGCCTCCCCAGATTCTAGCTTTACGGAGCGTTTTAGACATCGGCGAGTGCGACGGCAAACGGCGGCATTAGTGATGCGCTGATGCCACTGTGGTTATCTGGATTGTTCGATTATATAAGCAGTCGGCCTGTCGGCATGCACCTCTGGCAATAAACCTCAAACCCCGCTAGGAGGGCCCCATCAGACAGTTTATTCTCCGAAAGCATCTAGAAATCCCTAAATCACTAAAACGCTTACGGGTAGGCATCCACTGTAACGTTGATTGTGAAAGGATTTGATGGCGAACCTCTAAGCATCTTACCACTGGCCACAAACCTGCTAATGACTACCAACTTCGCGGAATACGAGCAATTTAACTCTCATACCTTCCCTGCTTGAATTATCTCTTGCGGATGCGCTGATTTGAAAATGCATATCGAGCTCGTTGTGACCCGTCGAATCTGATTGGGAGATATAGGTCATGGTACTCGGTGAGCAGTGACCCCAGTCGTGATGCGTCGAACCTATAACCCATAGTGCTCGAAATAGTTTTCGTTAGAGTTGCCCCCTGCTTATATGCGTGAACTTTGGGGACTTTCGGCCAGTGTTGCATGAGGGACAGGCCACAATACCTGCGTCCAACGTCGACTCTCCTCGTAGTGATATGGAGTATCCTACTGTATGTGTTATCGTCGAATGAAGGGATTTATCCCACGACATCTAAGAACACGTACTGCATCCTATGAATTCATGGGTGGATATAACGGATCAATGGTGGTGAGTACGACTGGCCTTTCTCGTCAACTACTACTTAAGTCGTCATCGTGTGATAGAACGCGACCGTTATATGCCAGAACAAGCCGCTACCAATTGTTCATCGACGTCTTGGTGGGATAATCAGCGTCGGCTCTGGCAACGTGACTCGGCAAAACACACTGGCAGTAAGTAGTGGGAAACTGTGCTGACCTCTCCGGTCTCTCAGGTGGGTCCGTCTGTTAGTTTACTATTGCTGCATCGGAGGTATGTCGTTCAGGCTTCGTGCATTATTAGGCCTTATCGTAACAACCGAATTGTAGGACATGCCTCGTTGGTGGCTGACAAAGCTCACTCCGCAAATAGTGCCAACCAGCGCTTCGACCAAGTGAAGCCGGTACACCTCCACGTTCATAACACGCCACCACGTCGTTGCTTCCCATGCATGGACATCTACAGTCGATGACCGAACAATATATTCGGTTTGAGGAAGTTGCTGTTAGAAATTGTTGATCATCATTAACGCCCAGTGCGGCACACTTACAGATTGTTACGCTCTAAGTGAGCGTATCTCCTTGTACCTATGAATACCACCTTGCAACGGGATACATGCACTGAAGTTTACAACAATGCTCTGGTCAATGCCTGCGAGTGCGTGGTGCTACGCCGTCTCGACCGGTCTACGCATGAGTAACCTAGTATTTTAGCAGCATCGTCCTTCGGTGGCGCTGACAGCGCGGTGTAGCGAATACACCGTATACTGCCCATCAACAACGTAGGTACCCATACTGTTGATGCGCCACAGTTAGTAATTGCGGAAGCGAATAATGGTGCGCTGTCCGCAATCTTGTCTGCTTATCATCTAACTCTGCATCTCACCGGACAGCCAGGCATTGCATCTCCCGAAAGCCAAGGCCATCTGTGAACACGCTAGAAATGTTATAAGGCGGCCTACGTAGATCTCTGGAAGCCAATTCACAGTTTTTCACCTTTCATCGTCAATACCTCCTGATTTCCTCAGGTCACAACTTACTATGGCTACCGCGATCATCAAGTGGGTCATCCAGAAAGCGGGCACGTTCCTCGTCAACGACCTAAGGAAGCAGCTGTTTGGAGATGCCTCCAACGACCTACAGCCGCTCCTCCAGGAAGTCATACAGTTGGAACAAACTATCATCACAATCGAGCTCGAAAACAGAATCCTACCTTACGCAGACAGGATCACCTCCTGGATGAAGGAACTCGATGCAAGGCTTGACTCAGCGAAGCGTGGGTGAGTTTTCATGTACACAAGCCATTCTCGATTCTTGTTGCTGAGCGTATCACGCAGTTTTACCAGCGAGCTCGACGACTTCATCAGGGATATCGCCAACGCTAATGACGGTGTCGCCAATGCGTTAACATCGATCGACAGAGGATTAACCGGCAACGATGGAATAGCAGACCAGGGTCTGCTTGACAACTGGCACAACGCCGCGTATTCCCGCCTCGCTGACAAAAGCAACGTTAACTATACAGTCGAGAGCTACATACAGGAGATGGACAACAGGCTGCAAACGATGCTTCAGCTTTATCGGAACGGCCTTGTTTTGCTTACCCTGACTACCCAAGGTGAGAAATTTGGGTCTTTGTACACCTTAGAGCAGATGTAGGCAGTGCGACTGACGTCTACTTGTCCCAGATGCGGTGCGGATCAATGAGTATTGCAGGGAGTGGAAGGAGAATATGGTGAAGATTATGAACATAGTTTATGGCTTATATCCGCCAGCAGTCAAGCTGCTTAAACCGTCGTACGACGACTGGTCTTTGGGAGCCTGGTTCAGGTTGCAGCGCCGCGGCACGTCGCAGTATCTGTATCATGACTCGAAAGGGGCTGTATTCTGCGCAGGACATTCTGGCTCTGGTACCGAATGGCAGTTCAATCCCGCCGTTCCAAACGGCCTCGTCGGACTCATCAGTAGGGAGGGATGGCGCCTCAAAATCGAGTCATACAGCACATCTGGTCTCACCGGTCACACTGAAGACCTGAAGCGTGGCAACGATGTGGTCTTCAAGATGATTCCGCTCAAGGACGTGCCCGACGCGGCTGTTGAACTTGTAGGGCCCTACAGTCAGTCGACTCTGCTGAAGTACGACTGCAGGACAAATAAGAATGTGGGAGTATGGGTTCCATTCAACGACTGGGTTTTGCAGCTGGTGTAGATGGATGTTATGGGTGAGTACTTACCGGACCATGTCTTTTTCGAGGAGGCTTAAATTTGGCGCTTCTAGTAGGTATAGACGGGTGCATCCGGACTGCATCGTTATACACGGACATGATGTACCGAGAATCTCGGCGAATATCCTACCAGAAGCTCTGTATCGCTGTTCGCCATACGATTTATCAGCTCGCCTTTCCTCACATAACCCAATCATGATACACTTCACTGGCACTTTCCGGTTTCGCCCGCGACTTGTATTGAACGATGTGACCCGCCGATAATATCACTCAGAGAGCATAAGCTTCTTCACCCATGACGGTTCGCCGCTGTTTATTTACCCCATAGAAGCTACTGTGCCGTGGCGCATCATCGATAAGTGGATACTATATCTATCGGAAGGCAACTCACCAATCACCGCAGGTGGCTTCTCTCCCAAGCATTTATAAGCCAACTAATTCGTTTTGGTAGGCAGGTTTAGCTGTGAACCCGAAGCTGACCATGCCCGACGTACGCGTCGCACTGTATATCGTTAGAGAGGAAGAGCGACTACTGCAAGGGATACTATGATGGGCGACTGCCGTGCCGCAGGACTGCGTAACTGGCGAATGTTCTCTTCCACAATCTCTGTGTAAGCACGGCGTCGTTACTTGGTACAAATACGCTGCAGGAATAATCGTTCTGCAGCACTGATCTCATCTCTCAACCTCTCAAGTGTCTGATATTGTCCTATTTCTTCCATCATGTCTGCGAATCGCAATACCGCCAATGCTTTCTTTCAAGCTTTGGAGAACAAGAATCTCTCTCAAGTATCGAACCTCCTCTCCCAGAACCTCAAATACTAGTGCGTGTGGCTCACTTTTGATACATGCTCGAGGCTTCTTACAGTAGATTTGATCACAGTAATCATCCTCGCCCCTCTGCTGGTGGTCTAGACAAGGACGAACTGCTAGCGTTCCTCTCCAACCTCACATTTATAGAACGATGGGACGTGAGTGATTTGATATCTTCGCGGCACATACCTGACACTCACGGGGCTTATAGTTTGGCTACAAGGATCCCATCAGTTTCGTTGAGAACGAGAAAGAAAACGAACTAGTTTTACATGTAATATCATTTTGTTATCGTATGGATGAGAAAGCTCACCCCGTTCACGTAGTTTTCGGCCGTCACGTACGCGACGTGGGGCCAGACATACGACTCCGAGTTCATCTGGTTCATCCACTTTGACAGGCAGGGCAAGATTGACGGGCTGAAAGAATTTTTTGACACCTTGTACCGTCAGACTATACTAGCAGACTCTCCAGCGCACGCAGCGTCTGCTTGAGTCGAGGTGGAAGCGAAGAGTGGAAGTTGTACATATTCTAGTGAAAACCGAAAACTAGTACGAGTACTTATCCTGTCCAGCATGTGGCAGGGGGATCGCCGCAGGGGGATTGTCAGCGCTCGTAGTACATTTGTGTTTCGAGCGTAAGAGTAGCCAACAGAGAAGTTAATAAGAAGCTACACTACAGAGAGAGAATGTAGTGCCATGGCAGAAGAGAGAAAAGTACTAGTAGGAAAAACGAAGGGAAAGAAGGAGTGAGATGTGCACGTGAGCAGTACGGTGACGAAGCGAGGTGCTTAAGCGCACGGGAGAGGTCTGGGGTCCTGAAGGCCTGAACACCGAGAGAGCAGTCAATTCCTAAAGCAAAACACATCACGGTGGAAGGGGTGAGTATAAGTATGATGCATCGAGGTGCCAATACATGACTGCGGAACTCGATCGTAAGGAACTATTTGAAGTGCAAATTAAGCCCATTAGACAAAATCTGTTACTGAAGGCAGACATGCGTAAAGGGGGGAAAATGAGTAATAATAGCGGTTAAATAAAATAACTACTCGTTTCTGTTCCGTAGATGCCGAGTCGCATCCTTTCCCGTCTTCTACGATATATGAACTTAGATGACGCACTTCACGGCCTGCTGTACCATAATACGGGCTGCCAGCTGTTTGAACTGACGTGGTTAAGTTCAAGAAGGTAGAGTTTTTCAAACTGGATCGTCCGTAGATCCCAACTGGGTTCAGTGCAAGCGTTGTCCATCATGGTCTGTGAATGCCATTAATACCTGGTGATCATGGAAATATAGTATATTCAATACCGTGTAGAAATTCCGTATGCGTGACGCAACAGCGCCGGCAAGCTCTTCCGTAGTCAAGCCATTTACTGCAGATGTGTGGTGTTTGACAGAAATACCATAACAGCACCACTCGCCGTAACCAGGCCACTATCAAGAGAAGGGGTAGATATTATCGATTAGATACTTGAGGGAAACGCAGAAACATGTACTCACCGAGAGTCTTATGGTCGTACGGGCACCCATTGAAGTAAACAAAGGTTTGAAAGTACGATTGTCGAGGTTACGAATGATACCAGGTTCGGCGTCAACGACTCGTACTCCGGGAACACCACGACAAGAAAAACGGATAGTAGGCAGGGGCGTATAGCTCTCCTCTCTTTGATAGACTTTCTGTGGTATTAACATTCCTGGGCCACAGCTCGCAACGTATGCGAACTCCGGATTTGCAAAGGTGTGCCATCGTGGGTGATGAAGTTGTGGCGATGAGAACGTGATGTCCGAGTGGTTTACCACTGTAGATATCGCCTTGGGCTGATCTGTAAGATGTTTAAACCTGTTGCTACCGCTTGCACCACTCAAAGTCTCCTGGGACTGTGGACGTGGTGAGTACACAGTGAACAGATTATGTGGTCTTCAAACTCACATGCAAGCCACTAATGGTTAAAACCGAGTTCCCCTTGGGAATATAGAGCGGTCAGCATGCAGGTTAGAAGGTATATTTATAGCGTGGCTTACTGAGCTGTCATTGGTCATAGATCTCTCTCGAACCTTGTGTTTCCTTCTACGGTGCGTGGACCTGTTTATGCTGTTTGCATGATTCGCAGGAGGCGTGCAGCAGGAAAAACGGTCCTTGCTAATTAGTCCTTAATGTTTGCTCTCTGACTATTTTATCTAGTGGTTTTCTAGTTTTTACTAATTTTACTAGTCTTCCTAAAAGTAAGCTATTTTACAACGTGATAACTATGACGATCTGTGAAAGAATTGACATAGAATGAAGGGCATAGATCAAGAACATTACTTGAAGTATATTCCCGAGGCGCAACTGGGCCAAATGATGGGAAAAGTTGAATGCTACGCCGGATATTGTGCAACGGGATGACACTTGCTAGTCGCTCTCCAGTTGGAAGAACTGAGCGCTTGATGCGGTATAGCAAGTGATTTGCTTGAGGACTTTGCGTGAACGGTGTGAACCACTCTACATATGCAAGGTAGCGTGGAGGCGGTGGGCTATTGGGAGGAAAAAGCTGTGCTATGGCACGCTGAGGAATTGAGAAAATGACCTTGAGTTGTGCAACACGATAGCCTAGTGTGGGTGTGATAGTTAGACATATCCTTTCACTTGGAAATAGCTATGCACATACCAGATACACCAATATATTGACCAATACCGCCGTTGACCAGCACAGTATCAAATTCAGCAGGAAGAGTTTGGCCAGCTTTATTAGTACGTGCTGGCACAGCATATGCTGTATCCATCTCAGTAGACATGAGGCGATGATGCTGTGGATCTCCTAGCCAGAACTTTGCATGGTGATAGACTGGAACTTTGTGAAAAGGAAGATTCACATTGTTCGCAAGTGCTTCAAGTCGAGCGTTACTTAAAGTCGGATTGATGTGCCGAACAATAAATCGAGCCAATGCGTCTTCAATAAAGGGTGCTGCATAGCTGACTTTGATTACATCCAGTGGCACAGCCTTTTTTGAAGGGCGCTTAGTCATGGTGATACGAGGGGGAGGGGGAGGATCCAGCTCAGGAGACATGATTGGGGGTGAGCCGTCAAGGCGCCAACGCACAAGGGCATCGTGTTGCTGTATCTTCTCTCGCCGTTCAAGCCACAAAGTCATTTGAGGGAGTTCGTCTTTGTGATTCGTGGCACGATAGGCGTTCTTGGCAAAATCAATATGAAGCCGTTCCGTGTACTCAGTGTTGAAGTTATCGGCCGTCCCAAGGTACTTGATGAGAGCTACATAATGGCTGAGGAAGTGTAGCTTGGGGAGCTGCCAAGAGCGGCGTATACCCATGTCAACAAATATGAATTTGTTATCATGAAAGCTCTGGAGGGCATTATGCAGCTCTGCCAGACTCTCGGTGGAGTGGACAGGGTATTGTGCCTGGTAAAGGACATCCAACATCCCGCGGACAGCCTTCACAAGAGGTACAGGTGATCGTCCATCTGGTAGAGGTAGGTCGATGATGAGTCCTAGCAGAATACGAGCAATGTCACTGTGCTCTTTCCCAGTCGGGCGAGAGAGCTTTGTGATGCCCTTCCAGAAGTGGCGAACATGGTGATTACGTGGAAGTCGTCGACAGCGAGCATCTAGCTCAGCCTGGCTATATGCAGATTTGATCCAGGCTATGAGATGCTTGATCAACCCTTGATAAAGCTGATGGAGGATATCGGGGGGGATTGTCTTAAAGACATTGGCGTATGGAAGGCCTTCCCAGTAGGGCCGTGCAGTGGCCTTGATGCCGGCTTCATGACATGCCTTGACAAAGCTATCTCGGTCTGTCTCGTACAGAGCAAGGGCGTCAAGAATTTTGCCCAGGTTACGCAGTGGATAGTCGAAATCAAAGCTGCCTAGCTGTTCAGTAGGTACCTGACAGCGGGGACAGTCACCCATCTTGCAACAGGCAACTGCAATGTACTCCAGATAATCACCAACATGGGTAGCAAAAAGAGGATGTACACGGCGGAGGACGCCGTCACCGCTAGCCATTGAGAGACCCTCCATACCGGCTGTTCGTAGAGGCTCCAGGATGACACGCAGAGCACTGTGAAAGATGTTGGCAATGATGCGGCGACGAGCAGCCTTGTTTGTGATATGCTCAAGACGCGTAGTAGGAAGGTAGGCGAAAAGAATCTGTGCTTGCTGAGAAACCTTCCTTCGGATGGCCTTTGGTATATTCCCAATGGTGAGGTAACAAGGATACATAGTCTTGCCTCCAAACAGAGTAACCTGAGTTTTGTCGGAGGAGATGATTACAGGAATAATGGTGGCCCCAGGTTTGACCCTCTCTAGTTTCTCCTACAGTAGATTAGCATGGGCAGCAAAACATCAACGATAAACTGTAGCTGACCTGTGTATCCCACCACCACTTGCCAGTATGCATATCATGGTACAGATGTGTTTCACGTTTAGAGTCGGCATAATGTCGTTCTGGCGCGAACACAAGGTATGGTGCAAATGATCTGTCACTGAATAGCGCACGAATACATTCAATGACATTGCGGAAGTACAGGTCAAACACCTCGCCCTCGATCTCCGTTTGCGCCCGTTGGAAGCGAGGGCGATGTGAGGGAAGCACATTGTCGATGATGGCATTCAGCTCACGGGAGTTCTGGTATGATAGCTGTAGTGCTTCTCGGAGCTATTGCATGATCAGAGACACACCCATCAGCGCATGTGTAGGGTACATGTGTAGGTTAATACTTACCCCCTCAATACCAAGTAGCTCTGTTATCGCAGTAGATCCTGGCCCTCGTAACTTTGCCCATCGAGCAAACTCCCAATCCACCCGTGACTTGAATGGAGCATACGGGTTACCCTCGCGAACACCATCTGTTTCGTCACGACGACCAGAGGCGTTGCTGTCCGGGATAGGGGCACCCGCGGTGGCACGGGGGAAACGATCAACGTAAATCTGCTGCCGCAGAGATCGCTCTATGGCCTCCCGCCCGCGAGTCAGCAAAGGGGGCTCTCGCTCGTCTCCATCCTCGTTCGCACTCGCTCGAGCACGGTCTTCGTCAACCTCCATTGGAACATCAGAGGATAGCGGGGCTTCCCAATGACGTTCCTCGGCGTTGTGCCTTGCAAAGATACAAAGATACAAAGATAAGCTTCGTTCAATGATAGATAACAGGATACTCACTCGTCTCCAGCCTCGTCCCCATTCCCGTCCTCGTCCTCGTCCTCGCCCTCGCCCTCGCCCTCGCCCTCGCCCTCGCCCTCGCCCTCGCCCTCATCCTCTTCCCCAACCGCGACTGTGTCATCATGCCGCCAGGCTTCTGCCCCATCCTGATCCACCTCATCCCATCCCGGAAAGTCGTCGGGCCCATAGTCATTCCCGAAGAAGTCGCCACCGAAGATTTCCGGTTCTGCTTCAATTTCTTCATCTCCCAGCTCACTAGCTCCGTCTATCGTATTGTCCTCGCCTTCAAAGAGCCATTCGCGGTCGATATGCGCACCCGGGAGCACTTCGTCCATTTGCCGGAGGACTTCCTTACAGTCGCGATTGGTGGTTTGGCGAAGGTGGCTTTGCAGACCTTTGGGAGACGCGAAGGTGCGCAAGCAGCTTGGGCAGGTGCGCTGTTCCTCGAACGGCATGATACGGGTCAATCGATGGTATGTAGTTTGGGGCTGCAAGTGTTGCGCAGGCCGCGATAGATCAGTACTCGATCATACCCACAGACCAAGGGACTGACCAATAATAATGCTGCAGCTGTAACGATTACACTGCGTACGCGAGAAAAGAAACGACCTGAGAGGAGAGGACGAGGGAGATAGTGGTAAGAATCAACCCGCGTTATCGAGACTCGTGAGAGGCAAGTCGTAGACGCGCGTCCATAGTTACTTCATTTGGAAGGGCGGACTTTGAAGTTATGGGTCGCGCGTCCAGCCTTAACTCTCACCCAATACCCTACGCCCAACCTCCATCTCCCCAGGCCTCTTCCTCATCCTATCTTCTCCCTGGTCGCGAACATGGTTAGTCAAAGAAACACGGCCTCTGTGAAGCGTTGCTACTATTCGTCGACCTTAAAACGACGGACGTTGTAGATGGGCGAAGTCGGTGAGTATTATGGCTCTCTTATCGTTGTCACTCTTTCTAAACCTACCTGTGCGTTTTATAGCAACCTACAGCTAATAACGACACCTACGAGATGCAACAGCACGCCACACGGCTCTCTCAGCTCCCTATTCCCATCTCTTGCATTCGTTTCCTTGTCGTGGCGGCTCAGCGGACCTCTGTATCACATCTTGCGACAACTCTACGTGACCTTGCGGACGGAACTGATAGACGGCGGTTGCGATCAAATGGTAAGTAGTACATCATGTGCCGTTCTGTACCTCTTGAGCTTACTGACATGTATCTTATCTTCTTCGAAGCTCATTCCGTTATTCCCTCCACGCTCTCAACCACGTCAGTTCCATCAGTCCGCTTCGTACCCTAGCCACCTCTACGACTGGAAAGTATCCGCGCAGCTCAGCTTTCGACACTCCCTCACTATCAAGCCTCTCTTCCGCCTCAAACTCTTTACCATAGTTCGACCTTGTTCCCATCACCCGTGCCAAGTCTCAGCCATCACGATGCCCACGGCTACCGCACTTCCTGCACTCTCGTGCTTTACGGACCATTTCACACCCTGCTCCCGACACCCTCCTATCTCCGGTCCTCCTGTTCAGACCACCCTCTCTCGTTGTATAGTCTTGGTCATACTAGAACTTAGAAGATTACCCCCATGATACCTCCTCTTTCCTCGTCGACAGCAGAGCGGTAAAAGTTGTTCGCGGCTGTAGGGCAAGGGCGGTGAGTATCTTGTTTCGTACTACAACCTGCTCTGAACTTACTTATGCATTCGTACAGCAGCACGCCCGTAATCAACTCGCCTCACAACCTACCACGCGCAACACATTTCTCCTGGCTTCCAGCGTGTCTTTTACCTCCAACCTTGGCAACCCCCAAATATCTAGCCTCCCTCCAGCCGCCTCGCCCTTCACGCACTGTCTGCGCGGTAGCCCACCTGTCCTGTGAAACCTTCGGTGCGAACGCCTGCAGGTGGTAAACCACCACCGCGGTGAACGTCCAGGTGCACCACAATGGTTGTGGGCCCGCAATGACTCAGCAATGAGATTGCCTGTGGCGTCTCTACGTGATCTCACAATGTTGACAGCGGTCAACATCTCGAGATATGTTGGCGGGACAGTGGTCTCGCCAATGCTGTGCGAGTCGCGATGAGCGCAACGGACATTCAGCCGCTGAGCCGACACTGGCCACCATGACAGTCTCGGCAAGCGTAAACCCGGAATTATATCAATTTGCCGAGTCGGTGTTCCCGACTCTCTCAGACATCCGCTCGCGGCGGCCGCCGTTTTGAAAGTACCGGTGAGTGGCTGGATCACTTGTAACCATTTTGCCCTCGCTTAGACCTTGTGCGCAGCTTTGACATATCGCATGTGAGCTACCGCCGCCACTGTTGCCGCTGCCCTAGACAATGCACAACGTTCTCGAGTAACTCTAGCCGCTAAACGCAGGCCCAGTATGAACCACTGCGCCTCTCGACCGAGCGACAACGGTCCTTGTTGTACCGCGAACAACGGCTTCAGGCCATATCTGTTGTACGATGGGCTCCGCGTCGCCGACGACAGTGTCACCGGCCAGTATTTATAGTATGCACCTTCCTCTGTGTCTCCCCCATCACCCTCACTAACATCTACTCACTTAGCTATTAAAATCTCTCTCAGCATGTCTCAACCTCTCCCTCCTCGAGTTATTCGCCGCCACGGCCCCTCCCCATCATTTAGCCAACCGACAACTTCGGCGGAGAAAGGATCGGTCACGACGCGCGCGACACGCAGAGCGCACGCGCAGCAGGATGAAGACGAGACCGCCGTAACCCTGCGTAAGTACCTTACTAATCTCATGACTTGGTGACTTATCTGACTACGACTCATCCCAGCCCCTCGCCCCGCAAAGCTCAGGGCACAAGAAAGAGCTGGTAAGCTTCTTGTCATGTGTGTGTTAACATACTTACCTTGTTCTTAGTGTGGATCAACAATGACTCTACAAGAAAGAAGCGGCCTCGTGCCAAGAGTATTGTGCAGGAAGACCCACCTCCTCGCAAGCAACCCAAGCACACTAAAGGTTAGCCGTGTGTATCAACCCCAATGCAGTCTACTGATTCCATATATCTAGCGAAGAAAACTTATGCAGATGAATACGACGACATCGACGACCCGGACACCGCGACCGACACCGAACCACTCGCCGTTCCACGTGGTAGGGTTACAGTGGCGATCACCAAGCCTGCTCCCAAGAAAGCTCCTGAGATGGCGTTGAGGACCCGCAAGCCACGCGAGCAACACGGCGAGGCTTCTCCGGCAGTAGCGCAGGCGGCTGTTGTCCGCTCATCTCGCAAGGACACCAGAGACGAAGAAGACGGAGTGTCCGATGAGACGGATGCTGGCATGGACGAGGACCAGGACGAGAATAAAGAACGCGCTCACGCAATCAATGGCCCCGACTGGATCACTGAGTCCGAGGAGCTCACGGACGAGGGCTACTTCGTCCTACAGGATGACGAGAGCGACTCTATTGACGAGGTAAGCTAGGACGTATCATGCATATATCAACTTCTGACGTTAAAGCCTTTGTAGGAACTGGTTTGGAAGCCGTTGCCTGGTAACGAAGATGATCAGGAATCAGAACATGGTCGTGAGTCCGAAGCTGACATGGATGATTACTCGCCTGGCCAAGACAAGCAGGGCTCTCAGGTCCCGCGTGAGCACGAGGGTAAGGACGACGACGAACTTGGCCCTTCAACTCGCAGCGACGACGAACTCGAGTACGCCAACGTGCACGGTCTCAGTGGACTATTGAAGGTATGTTTCTTCTGACACTACCTTCGTCTCCATGCTTATACAGTTGCTACAGAAGCAGCAACGAGGTTCGGAACACCTGTTTGACGAAGATGTGCCTGTTGTTGATGGCCGCGCGGGGACTAGGAAGAAACACAAGCAGGTAAGCATCTGATTAATACACATTCAACGGCTACTCACGATACGGCAGCAGCCTTCCCGTCAAGCTCAGAGGATTACTAAGGAGGTATGTATGAGCTATCAAGTTTTGTTTAAACGACCCTACTGACATCCAGTTGCAGACCCCTCAGTGGACGAAACGGGATGCTGTCCAGCGGCAGCAGTCCAACTCGCGTCGTGACGATATACACGGACAAGTCGCACGTTCGTCCCAGCCGCACCGTGGACCCGCAACGGATCAAGGTACCTTGCAAGGAGACGAGGAAGGGGTACGTTTGTACGGCGAGGAAACAAGAGTCGCTTGGACGCCCAGAGGCAACCTCTCCATTGTCCAATGTAGCAGTGTAGTGCGGCGCGTCTTCCGTGATGCCGACACCCGCGTGAAGTTGAACATCATGCGTATCAACGCCTTCCCTGAGACCTCGCCATTCCCCTTTTTCAACAAGACCGCTGTCCTGAGGAACCTGCTCCAGACCGCCGCTATACGTGGGCTGAAGAGTGATCCGGACGCGAGCGGAGCTATCAGAGACCGCCTGCTCCACGACCGGAAATTCGAAACGGGACTCATGGATGCGGTAAGCTGCTACTTATCTATTACCGCATGCATGACTTTCACTAATAGAATACTACCCAGCTGGGCACCAGGCTAAGCCAGTTCCGTAGCAAGTTCAAGACAGCTGCGGCGAGCAAGATTGGTGGCGCATTCGGCCTCGGGCAGCGCACTGTCAAGAATCTCGAGCGGGCGGACAAACTCCTGGCCGGAGAGCGGTTCATATTCCCCGGGGATGTTGATGTGAGTCCAAGTTGTATACTCTCTCGGACCCTCAATGATGAGCATCGCTTTGCAGAAGACACTCAATAGAGACCAGCCATTCGAGAATCCCATCATCGCGGAAGTTATCCGGGAAGTTCTTATGACCCGGCGCGGGCGGTTCATCGACCCGTACACACGCCTCTTCCGCGTCAGGTGGGAAGGTTCGAAGAGGTACGAGATGCCGAAGCC